>VSTD030001125.1:0-13766 GCA_008808055.3 Sporobolus alterniflorus
GCTGCACACTTGGCCGAAGCGGTGTGGAGGAATCCCACCGCTACTGCGCCTTTAGTGATCGGGGCTAGAGTGATGTGGGAGAGGGTTTAGGATTTCAGAGAACTCTGATCTTCTTCATCCCCCAGCCCCTCTCCTCCTTTTAACTATGCGCAGCGCGACAGGAGCCCACAACCATCAGTTAGTTGGCGCCCCCGATCAGGACGCGAGATCAAACGGGCCAGAGACCGCCGTTGGACGCCCGTTGGGGTGAATCCAACACGGCCGACGCGCCCTGGTCTGCTCCGGTTGTTTCTTACTCCAAACTCTACGGCGGACTACCTGCCATTCAGCTTCGAGCCAGCGCGGTTACCTGGTTTGGCCGGAGCAGCTTGTCTTCCCAAAACTTTCATGGAAGCGGCGGCTGCCCGCCCTGCCTGGTTTCGAAGGTTGTCGAACTTCTTAGCCGTCTTGGACACCAGCAGCAGCGACTGCAGCTTTGGGCGTCGAGCCGGCTCTTCCACCGTCGGAGTAGGCGCCACAATAGCACGACCATCTTCGCGAACTTCTCCAGCCTTGAGCTCCGCAGACCGCGGCGAGAGGAGGGCATCCCTGTAGGACAGCTTCCTGGCGACCGCGGAGTTGTCGTGTTCCTGCTCCTCGGGCCAGAGGACCTTGAGAAATCCAGAAGCATCGATGCGGGCGGCGGAGGGGGCTGGGTGGCGTAGGGGGTGAGCGCTCTCTTCTCACTCATGGCGTAGTCTTCATTCGGATCGTCCTCTGCCTTTCGCCGAAGCGATCTCATTGGCCTCTATGAGTCAGCACAGCATGCATGCAGGGAGGGAGGGAATTAATGCTCATGTGCAGTGGTGGTAGAGTCGGATCGGAGAACAGCAAATTAATTGAGTGGTCTGTTTGGACGGTTTCCCAGTTTGTGCAGTGGCAGAACAGCAAGTTTCTCGAGTGATGATAATGCATCGACCTTGGCATGCATCCACAAGTCGTTGCTGCGCGCGCGCGTGCCCCGATCAATCGGTGTTCCTCATGGATAGATCATCATCGTCCATGCGTGCATGTGTTGATGGTTTGCAAATATCGCGGTCAAGGCCGTGCGTTGTAGTTACTCTAGTTCTAGTGGCACGATTAATTAGCAGTTGATTAATCAGACGCTTGCTTCTTTGCCACATACTGTACTGTAATAGTTTAGTACTAGCTGGGAACACTGTTTCCGGACGCAGAGCAGAGAAAAAGGATATTTTTCCTCCGCTCGTCAATGGCATTTTCAGGAAAGTGACCGGATCCCGTGACCAGCGCCGTGTTGTGCATGGTGGTGGTTAGGTTGTCACGCTTTGCCAACCTCCCGGCGATGCTTTTTCGGTGAGCCCAGTTTCTGTCGAGGCCCAAAAACATTTCCCAGCCGCAGTAGTCAAGGCCCAACACGAAGGCAGCCTACAGGCCACTTCCTGAATAATAGAAGGCGAGGTAGAAGATAAAATAAGATTTTGAGGGAGAATACACATAATGCCAAGATTTTTTTACTGTTTTTTCCTGTTAGTCGGCAGTTTCTTTCTCTGTTTATTTTGTGAAACTACTGGGCGGCACCCGAAAGGAACATGTTGTAAAGTCCATCCAGCTAAATCTCCTTCGACTACTTTATAACCCTGCACAATGTTGCAGTATTTTAAAATATCATTTTACGTGAATTCACATGTCGATAAATTATTCGAAAAGTGAAGGAGGGTCGGTTAATTCATCATCGTGGATGTCGTTGTGCGGAGGGGCGATAGGAGTGAGATGACGGTGAAAGAAAACAACAACGACGGGTGGAGCTTCAGTTAAATATCTTTTTATTGTTAGATCTAAAATCAATGGTTCAGATTTTAAGGAAGCACGGGAGCATAGATGTGTTGAGAGCACCGGATACTTTCACATGCAATTGAGTGATGGGAAGAGTGATCAATGTTGAAATAACCTTTTTATAGCAGTGGAGGGTAGGAGTCGATCGGTCCGGACAGGATGGCCGATGGGATGGTGCGGATTTAATGCTTTATTTTTAGCTCGAGAGGGGAGGTGACGGGACGAAGTGTTACCGTAAATTAAAGCGAAGGCAGCGAGATCGTCTTGGTTTAATGGGAAAGAAGCATTACACGACGCGTCGGCGTCGGCCGGAGGAGAGGCAACATCGGGGAGGGGAAATAGAGCAGATGACGCTAGTTGGGCTGACATGAATCTTACTGGGCAAAAAATGAAGAAAATCTATGCAGTCGATTCAACTGATAAAAATGGACGGTGAAGATTTAAAATAACGATGAGTTTATTTAATTTAAAAAACATAAGCAAGTGATATCTAGTTTTGTTCATCTCATCGCGTAGAATACAACGGTGAAAACATAATTTTAAATAGATATTATATGAGTGAGATAAATCATTTTAATTTTTTATTATTATGTAAAATAATGTGGCAGATGATGTTAGACGGATGCTGGTATGATATGATCTGATTAGATGCTGATGTAGATACCTTGCATGCTAAGAGAATTGGTTTAAATGATCTTTAATGAGTCTTGTCTATATAGTTAAAGTTGATACAAAGATGTACTCCCTCTATTCCAAAATATTTGTCCTTTGACTTTTTTATCAGCTTTAACAAAATTTACAATTATTATGTATTTTAACTATAATATTAATATAGTTTATTACATAATATAATTTAAATATATATTTAATTTTTAATAAGATGAATGATATAAATTGATATAAAAAATCAAAGCGATAAATATTTAAGGATAGATGGAGTACAACTTTGCTGTGTGTTAAAAAAATACAGAGGCATAGATAATGTTCCAATGGGGCACGTGTCCTTCACCTTTATTTCCACACGTGATGAAAAATCAGATCCATCGATCACCGGATACCGTGACTGGCCTTTTCTACCGTACGCATTTGCATGAAAAATCAGATCGAATCACGATACGGTGGGCGTGACGTTGGGAAGAACCTGATTCCGCAGGCATCCCACCAACCCACTCAGCAACAAACATGCCGGAAATTAACATATAAATAAGAGGGGAGCCTTAACTGCTATGCTCACCCTAATCTGAATGATTATAATTGCTTCTTAGTCATATCACTAATAGTGCAGTGGTGGTAGCATCGGATTGAAGAACAGGAAATTGAGTGGTCTGTCTCGATGGTTCCCAATTTTTGTGCAGTCAGATAACAGCAAGTTTGTCGAGTGATATTGATTAATGCATCATCGACCTTGACGGACGGGTACCAATTTTGGCAAATATCGTGAGTGCCACGATCAATCGGTCCCTGATGGATCATCATCGTCCTTGCATGCATGTGGTAAGTTGAAGCTAGTCAAGGCTCAACAGGAAGGCAGCCTACAGGCCACTTTTGTGACCCGCAATCTTGCTGAGTCCATGGTTCCTGAAAAATAGAAGGTGATGTTGAAGACAAAATAAATATTGAGGGGAGAGCACATATAATATCAATAATCAACCATGTCTGGAAGAGAGGGGAGGGAGGGGTGGCCAACAGAAAGGTGGAAGGAGGCAATGTCGTCGACCTAAACCTTCTTAATATAAAGATGTACAACTCTGCTTGCTGCGTATTCTAAAAAAATACAGAGGCATAGATATTTTTCCAATGGGGCACATATCCCTCACCTTATTTCCACCCCTCATGAAAAATCAGATCCATCGATCACCGGATACCGTGGCTGATTCGGGGGGCGTGACGTTGGGAAGAACCTGATTCCCTCCGCAGGCATCCCACCAACCCACTCAGCAACAAACGTGCCGAAAACATATAAATAAGCGGGGAGCCTGAACTGCGAGTGCACCGGCGGATCTGGATCCGCGCCACGCGCCGGCTCCCCCCACTTGTTCGTTTCTCCCATCTCGCCGTCCGCCGTGTGGCCAGTGGCCGTCGTCGTCGTGCGTGCGCGCCGCGACCGATCCCACGTACTAGAAAAAAAGGCCGGAACCCCACGGTGCCTCGGGCGGTGTTGGCTTGTTGGCCCTCTGCCCCGCTGTGGAGGCGGACTCGTCCGTACCTGCGCCGTGCTGCAGGGCCAGCTTCCCGTCCCACTTAGCTCCGGCAACGCAGTCGCTGTCCGTCCCGCTGCTCGGGGCCGGGGCGCCTCCTCCAACACTGCTTCGCCAGGCCCGGCAGAATGGCGGCGGGCGGGAATGGCGGAGGCACCAAGGCGGTGTTCACGCAGATCTACAAGAAGCTCAAGGAGGAGCTGCTCGCCGACCCGGCCTTCGAGTTCACCCCGGAGTCGCACGAGTGGATCGATCGCGTAACCATCTCCCTCCCCTCCCCCTCTCCACTCGCCTTCCTTTCTTTTTCAGTTCAGCTCGCCTTCCTTTTGTCTCCCTAGACGGCGTCTCCCTGCTCGATCCCGCTTGAATGTTGAAACAACGCCTGCGCGCTTCTCCCTGCTCAGCTGTTCTGTGCTTCGAGGTTGGCCGAGTCAGCTACTCAGCTGGCTGGCTCTCCCTGTTCGTGCGTGCGGCACCGGGAAGTTCAATTAATCTGGTCTATTTTTACTACTCCGTCTCAGAATAAGTGTTGGGAAACGTGTTGATCAAATTTTGTTAAATTTAACTAGGTTTATAAAAAATGTTAGCAATATTTATATCTCAAAATAAGTTTATTATGAAAATAGATTCAATGATCTATCTAATGATATTATTTATGTACTATAAATATTACTACTTTCTTATATATATTTAGTCAAAGTTGAATTTACTCTGACTTCTTGAAAACGAGGAAGACAGATAAAATGAGATGGAGGGAGTACGTCTGATTTCCTTCAAAGGCCAAATTAAATCACGAGTAAATGACAAGGATCAGTCCTTTTGGGAGGAGATCGCTGCATTTTTGGCGTACTCTGCAACCGCAACGGATTATCAAGTACAGACTGGCTGAAACTCCTGTTCAGTAGAGCTTCGTTGACTGGCTTTCCAGTAGGCAAAATGAAGTTCACGTGTAGTCATAACATAGCCGAGCTTATGATTACTATAATCCCTGCAATTAAATGGGAGCCACACCGTGCTGTTATTAATGGATCGTTATGAACTGCATCTCATAATGGACCCCCGCTTCGTTTTGAAGTGGGGTTGGAGGGGTCTTCCACAGATTCGGAAAAAAAAATGAACTAAGTGGCATGCATACTTGTTGCTGTCGACCCCGTTTGCTTCTGCTTATGATGTTCATTGCCCAATCTGATCTTTTCCTTTGTCCTTCTGGTGCAGATGCTTGACTACACTGTACTAGGAGGTGAGAAGGCTAATCTGAAACATTACATTGTAATATGGATAATAAGTGACGTTTCTGATTCATCGTTGGTGGTAACTGACAGGCAAGTGTAACCGTGGGCTCTCAGTGGTCGATAGCTACAAGCTGCTGAAGGGCGCTGATGTTCTGCCTGAGGATGAGATGTCCCTTGCTTGTACGCTTGGGTGGTGCATCGAATGGGTAAATATTTCTCTTGGGATGTTGCTATGATCGATGCTGTAAGGAAACGCTTCTCTGAGATCCCTGTTGTGTTGTTTGTACAGCTTCAAGCTTTCTTTCTCGTGGTTGATGATATCATGGATGATTCCCACACTCGACGTGGCCAGCCTTGCTGGTTCAGGGTGCCTCAGGTTAGTGAGGAATTTGATCCACTCTGAATACTACAGTGTTTGTTCGCTTATCCAAAAATCAATTTAGTATCTGCAGTGCAGTGTACTTTTCAGTTCCCTCTGTTATGCAATTGATAAGGATACATATACATTCTGTTGTGCAATAGGTTGGCATGATTGCTTGTAATGACGGGATCATTCTTCGCAACCATATTTCAAGGATCCTTAGGCGTCACTTTAGGGGGGAGCCTTATTACGCTGATCTCCTTGATTTATTTAATGAGGTAGCTCCTTTTTCTGATGCACATATATGTGTGTACCAGGCTTTCAGATCAATTTGTAAGCTTATTATGCTGTTTAATTTTTATAGGTTGAGTTCAAGACAGCTTCAGGTCAACTGCTGGACCTTATCACAACTCACGAGGGAGAAGATCTAAAAAAATATAACATAACAGTGTAAGTTAATATTGTAATGGCTGTCATGCCTATTCTTAGGAGCATCAGTGTTCTTACTTCTTCGCATTCTTATATTACATGTAATTTATTTGATATTGATTTCAATCTGCTGGTGCTTTTTCAGTCACCGCCACATTGTTCAGTACAAGACGGCCTACTACTCATTCTACCTGCCGGTAAGCAGGACATTCTATCTTGCACTTGTTCTTTTTTGTATAATATATTTCCTCTTGATAATCAAATGCTTATGACTGATATGTGGTTGTATCACAGGTTGCATGTGCGCTGCTGTTATCTGGTGAGGATCTGAACAACTATGGTGCTGTAGAAAACATACTTGTTGAAATGGGAATATACTTTCAAGTTCAGGTAACTACAATTCTCTGCATAGAGCAACATGAACCATTTTTTTATTCCATGGATGAGCCTGCTTAGCATGATTTTTTTTCTTACAGGATGATTACCTAGATTGTTATGGTGATCCTGAATTCATTGGCAAGGTTTGTTGCCTGCCTATAGTTCTAATTTCTATGAACATCTTCTCATGATGATAATTTTTCTATAGCTGTTGTGATTTGATCAATGTTTTCATTATGTAGATTGGAACTGATATTGAAGATTGCAAGTGCTCCTGGCTAGTTGTACAAGCTCTTAAGCGTTCTGACGAGAACCAAAAGCATATTCTATTTGTAAGCCATCTCCAGACCCCTTTTCAGTTATTTACATGTTACTGTCTAAACATTTCTTTTTAATAACTATTGTCAAAACACTTACCGGTCCTGCAGGAAAATTATGGGAAGAAGGATCCAGGCAGTGTGATGAAAGTGAAGAATCTCTACAAAGAACTTGGCCTAGAGGTTTGCCTTGAGATCTTGACCCTTGATGTTGCTTTGTATTTTTCTGTGCATTGTAATCGCTTGGTCAAGAAGGACCCCCCTTGCAGTGCATCAGGAAATGAGCAAGTACTGATGGCTGCACTGTTTAGTTTTTTTTTTCTCGAGCTCGTGGGAAAGCTGCACCGTTTAGTTCTCAGTCAGGAAAAGAAAGAAAGTATGGCAGAAGTGACCAAGTCTGACATTTTGTTTCTTATTTTGTTCTAGGCGGTATTTCTGGAGTATGAGAGCGAGAGCTACAAGAAGCTGATAACAGAAATTGAAGCCCAGCCAAGCATCCCTGTTCAGAACGTGTTGAAGTCCTTCTTGCACAAAATTTACAAGAGACAGAAGTAGGACGCTTTTGGATAGTGAGCTATTCCCTAGAGTGTACTTGATAGATAACTAAGCTTGATCCATCAGTTGCTGCTCCTAGTTAAAAAAATGATGTAATACACTCTGCTGATCCATGAATGCACCTCGCTGCTCCCAATAATAACAAGGCAAGGTGCTATTTCGGTTTGGACGGCCTGCTGTAGACAGTACATTGTTTGGTTTGTTATTTGCAGCTTATCAAGTTCTTTGCTTATTTTGTTTTTTCCTCTAATTTGTGTTTATAAGTTGAATTTAATGAGTATTTGAGAATTTCTAGTGTAAATCTCTAGCTATCAGAATTCCACTGTATTATTGCTGTCGTCCTTCGGAGTGACAAGAATAGACGGGTGGACGTAGGAACCTGTGATGACGTGATCAAGGAATGTTACGGTTTCGTGAGCCTGCCAAAGTACTATTAAAGCATGATTCCATCTAGTATCAAAAGAAGCAAACGAGTACATAGAAATGTCCCCCAACTTGTACAACAAATCTTCTAGTATGATATAAAAGTGTTTTTTATTACAACAAAGAATATAACGAAACTTGGAATCCAGGAGCTTGAGCAATAAGGGCAGCATCTTCACTCTTAAGATCTACGCAACAGAATGCTTCTCCAACAATATGGCCATCTCATGTGGATGGTTATAGCAAGGACCGAAACAATATAGTATATGTGCCTGACTTTGTTTAGAATGAAGAAGTCAGATTGTGCAGAAGCAAAGAGTGTTATGGTCCACCAATGACACAGACAACTTTATGTGACAACATAATCTTAGTATAAGGACAAGTGTACAAAGTTATACATAACCAAGGAAGCAATACAACAAGAATCTGCTTGAAATTGTCATTGTTTCTGCGGATGTTACAACATAATCTTGTGCAGGAAGGACAAGAATTTTGTTAGGTTAGTATACACCCGCCTTTTTCCGGGCACCTAATTCGAATTTGGTTGGCTCGGAATCCAGAAAGTTAGGGCTGTTGATGCAGTTGCAAACATTGCTCGGCGAGGGGCCCACTTCAAAGCTGTGATGGGACCAATATGACTGTTCCAACATGCAATCTGTAAAAGAAATACGAACACTAAGACTAAGAAAAATACATCGTATAAGGTTAGCTTAAGAAAACTACCTCTTGTACTGTATTGATGTTCCACGCATGCAAGGTACCATCCCCAGATCCTGCAAAAAATCAAGCATATTTGTTTTCAACAATAGCTTCACCATGCAGCGCCTAACCGTTCTATAAATGTGTAATTAGCAGTGGGTGCAGAACGGTCTGTGCACAACATACTACACAAGGAATAATGATTGTTCACTGCAATGTTATTCAGATGGTTTGTCAGTACCAAAAATGAAAGCAAATAACATTCTTTAGTTGCTAGATCTCTTCACAAACACGGAAGCCACAAATTCGAAGCGGCAGAAGTCACAGATACTTTTTAAAATTGCACCAGGTTCAAAATTTTCCTGTGAATTAGTATGTCTATCAGAAATGTAATCTCACCTGAAATTACATATTGACCATCTGGAGTGAAAGCAGCTTCATTTGTTACATTGGGAGATGGCTCTAAACTAAAGCCACATCTCTGCAAATTACATTGGGGGATTAGTTAAATATGAACAAAAGGATGTGAGGGTACCAATGTATTTCCCACATCAATATGAGAAGAAAATTTTGCTACGATCATCTAACTGACCTTATCCCCTCCGTATGCATCAAGAACATATATATGGTTGTTTGTTGTTGTTAAAAGCATAGACTTGCCATCGTTGCTAAATTTGATATCAGAAACTTCAGCGGTATCTCCACCAACCAAGAATGTGTCAAATGGACCCTGAAATTAGATTTGTTTCCCAAGATAAATATTTCACACACATTTGTCAGGAATACTATGGTTCTATATTATCTTCACTACAGACCTTGTCGTATGATCGAGAGTCAAAGAGCTTAATGGCACCTCCCTCCATTGCTACGGCAAAAACAAGTCCCTGCTGATCATATGCAACAGAAGGCCTGCCACGCAGTCGTAGTATCCCCTGAATTGAGTGGGCAAGCATGAAAGGAGTTTCAAGGGCAATTGGTACTTTTTCATTTTGCTAAATGTATAAACTGAGCAAATATGGTTGCTCTCATGATCTCATAAACTGAATCATGCCGAGGACCGGTAACCAACCTGACAAGCATTTACACGGAGATCCCATATTCTGACACTGTGATCAAGTGATCCTGACATGAAGCTATCATTGACAGGTGACATACATAGTGAAACAACCCTGAGATGGAAAAGAGCACACCTATCAGGACCTGTATCCTGAAAATTGTAGTTGTAAACAAGGAAAGCAGGGGAAAATGCGAACCTGTCTTTGTGTCCTTTGAAATATCTTAAGCAGCGATTATCATACAATGACAGATAACGAAGTGACTCTGCTGACTCTAGATTGTATCTCGATGAGCATAAGATGGAACTTGGGTGATGCGTAAAACAGATGCGGTCAGCACCATGCTTCCTATGATATGTAGTCTTCAACAACCTATAAGAATGGTCAGCAAGTTCAAGCGCTGATTACTGTCAAAACAGAGAACAATATGTGCTGGTTTACATGAAACAAAGCAAATTTCTAGCAGCCATACAAACAGTTTACACAGGAGCTGGGAAAACGTGTTCATTACATACTGAATACCGCATGAGCACATGATTTTCTCTAAACATGAAGAATGGGCAAATGCTGATAGCACAAGTACCTAAACTCTAGCAGAACGACAGGAATCGAGCTCACTTGGTTGAGGGATTGAATGTACGGGTAGGCCACAAAGCTTCTGATCCCTAGGTTGGTGTTCTTTTTCGCAATGGTAAGATACATTGAACTAGCTAGCATGCTGCATCTAACCACTAGGTGAATTAACATCCCTAGCTGATGAGATTGGTGTCAGATTGCCCAGTACACTCTCCAGAACCCCGTCTCGCACTAATCTTACACATCACAGACTACAGAGTACATGCCACAAAGCTTCTGATCCCTAGGTTGGTGTTCTTTTTCGCAATGGTAAGATACATTGAACTAGCTAGCATGCTGCATCTAACCACTAGGTGAATTAACATCCCTAGCTGATGAGATTGGTGTCAGATTGCCCAGTACACTCTCCAGAACCCCGTCTCGCAATAATCTTACACATCACAGACTACAGAGTACAGAAATCACTTAGAACAGGCAGAAAAATGAAGCTGTCACAGCCTGCTCACGTCGCGCTGGTGATGTTGTAGAGGCGTATGGAGTCGTCCTCGCTGGAGGTGACGAGAAGATCCTCCTTGCGGTGGAAGTCGAGGCAGTTTATCTTCCCGGCCTGCAACCGATTTGGAGGAGACATCACGCCACGGCGAATCAGTGCGGGGCGGAATCCAGCGAGGAAGCGTTAGGGTTTGGTAATGGAACTCACGTAGTCCGCGAAGACGGCGCCTATGGCCATCCCGCGGACGGTCTCGTCGTCCAGCTGCGACAGCGCCGCCGCCATCTCCTTACCCGACTCCGACGCTCCGCCGCCGCAGCTCGTTTCCGATCTTCCCTTGTGCCAGGGGCTAAAAAGTAGGCTGGGCTGGGCCAACCAATTTGTTTTTGTTTCTTTCTTTTGGTTGATGGAGGAACCAACCTACTAGTAATCTGGTAACGGAAAAGGATACGAGCCCAACCCAACGGTCCCAACTAGAGTTCATGCCACGGGCTTGAGCTGGATTTTTGGTTCGACACCCACATTAGGCCAGCCTGATATGATTGGGCCATTCGATCTTACAGAAATAGCTACTCTCCTCGTTTCAAGTTACACGTCGTTTTAGTTTTGATTAAAGTACAACTTTTGCCATTAATCTATAAAAATAGAAATTAACAATATGTAAACTAGCTATAATATGTACTCACTCTGTTCTTAAACTGTTATTGTTAGGACTGCAACTTTAATTCATTTTTCAACTATAATCCTTGTCCTAACGACTGCAATATAAATATAAGATGGAGTAAGTGTCTCTCATAATGAATCTAAAATTTTAAATCTTATGTTGCTAAACTATATGGACTTAGAAATTCGTAGTCCAAGAGACAAATGTGTGACCTTCTGATGAAGCTAACCGAACAAGTAATGTGATGCTGCTCTGGATACGAAGTACATTACATGGTGAAAGATGTGACTCTTGGATGGGCTACACAACCTCCTAAGTTCTAAACACCAGGTGCTAAGGTAAAAAAAGATATTGTAGAAGTAACACTAAGCGTCGAAGGAGTCATGTGGTTTTCAAAAAAAAAACAAAAGAAACCATGGTGGATGGCTCATTATACTCTAATTCTACCCTTACGTTTAGTTTTTTTTCAAATAGTGAGTAAAATATATCCATTTTGTCATAAAAATGCAAAATAAACATGTACCATCAGTGATAAGTTTTTTTAGCGAACCATCGGTGATAACTATAACCATTCTGAAAACAAATATTTTTTGCATTAAAACTCAAATAATATGAGTGAGGCTATAAATCCAATAAAACATCTCATGAGTCTTCAACTATAAAGAGTAAACTATCACACAATAATATCAACTAAAAGTAAGGCAATAAGATACCACGAGGCACTTGTTGGATTTCATTTCAAGTGGGCTTGGTCATAGGTGACGAAGTCCACCTCTTTCTACCCTCATCGGGGGCAATTTCTCAATCAGTGGATAGTGGGTCACACCATCAACACCTTTAAATAAAGCACGTGAACCAAAATTCACAACTAAGAAAAAGAACACAAAAAAATAGAGGCGGCAGAATGCACCACTGCCTGAGCAGAAACCAGACTCTTCTTCTTCTACGCAATCGCCACCTCAACTCTTTGGTACATAAAAACTGAGAACATACATAGAAAGGCCAATACATCTTGTCATAAGTCTGGAGCACAATACACCTAAGTCTGGAGCATGATCAAGCACATGAACACAGAAACACGTTGTTCAAGCACAATACACCTGAGAACACATTATTTTAGTGCTGGTGCTGCTGAGGTGGCGGCGGAGCTATCGAGGCCAGTGGCGGCGGCTGAGACGCCGGAGCAGGCACCGGGCCAGCGGTGAGCGGGGCAACGTCCTTGGTCTCCATACGCGCAGATCTATCCACTTGCAGCTGCCTCCCTGCCTTGTCGCTGCGGGTGCTGCCACAGTGCTTCACAGTGGCGCAGTGGTCGTCGGGTTCCGAGCTTGGTTGGACTCGCGGCACAATCGAGCTCCCAGCTTTTGACCAAACAAAGCTCAGCTGATCACAAGCCTTGCCCTACTCCCCGCTCAGGGTTGATGCGTCAGCACGCGAATGCGTCGTTCGTTGCAGTGCCGATGTGGAGGCTGGGGCTAGATGGGAGCGGTGGCGGGGCAGAGAACGGGGACGGGCACGCGGCTGCCGGAGCGGCCGGGCGAGGCGGACTGCGGCTACTACTTCCGCATGGCCGGCTGCGGCTTCAAGGAACGCTACGACATCGACGGAATTGCGGCGGCGACTGACGGAGTGCGATGAATTTTTTGGAGGCCCTGGCTTGTGGGCTTGAGGCTGAAATTTGAGAGGGCACCTACTTTCAGGGCCTGTTTAGGTCTGTTTTTTCAACCCGGCTCTTAAATTTTGAGATAGAGGCCTCATTTAAGAGCCCACTGGACATGCTCTAACAAACTTTAGATCAGGACCAGCTGACAGTAGTTGGAAGCTCCACTTCTTCGCCGACAACTTCAGCATTCTCCCTCAACATCAAGATACGGCATCCGCCACGATCGAGCCCTCGTAGCCTCTGTATGTTTCTACTTCTCAGCTGGGTTTTTCAGCTGAAAATCTAAGAAGTAAAAAGTAGGAATAAACGGTAAATTTTTCAACTGACTTTTAAAACGCTAAAAAGCAACCTTCTTAAGAAATAAACTAAAAGTTGAAAAGCTCATCTAGAGCTGCTTTTCAGTCGTTTGATGTACAGAAATACTAAATATATATTACAAAAGTCAACATCTAAAATCAAACCAGCTATTCAACTAACCATCAGCCAGCTTTTCTAAAAGCTCAAAAGAAGAATCACAAACAAACAGGACCTTAGTCTACTCCGAGCCAACACTCCTCACGGTGAGCTGTGAGGACTACTTTGAGCCTCGGAGCCGTCACCATGGCGTCATCTTCATCAAAGAAGAAAGGTACAAGATTAAGTCAACTTCTTAATTAGAACCTGATTAGTTGAGGAACCCTAGTCGATCAATGTGTTTAAGATCCTAACACATCCGACCACCGTACTCCAACAAGTTAACTGAACTCAAACAAAGCAACTGTCTGCCAAGAAACAGTGCTTGAAATGGCCAAGCAACGTATTAGTATAATTCATGACAAAAAGTAAACATAAGAATTTCACTTATATACAATGTAAAGACTTTATGCATACAAGCCAACAAGTTACAGTGAAAG
>VSTD030001126.1:0-13764 GCA_008808055.3 Sporobolus alterniflorus
TATTTTAGCTTTTTAACGATGACCAGGCTCTGATACCACTATTCACAAATATTCGGTGCTACTCACAACCAAGCAGTTGGTTACTATTCAAATTCGTGAGCGCATGCTCATGGATAGAGTGGGCGCTGTGCAGACCTTCCACGTAGAAAAAAATTCCAAAAAAATGAAAATCTGGTTAGATCCGGATTTTATTGTTCTGTTCCATTAATCGTGCAGTTACAACTTTCCAAACAGTTAGTTACAACAGTGGACATACCTCATTTGTAATATATTTAACGTATCCCAGCCAAAATAAAATTTTTGAGAGGCGCTACAGTTGTAATGATTAAAAAACATTTTGAATCATAATATTTCAATCGCGCTTACAATAAACATTTTGAATGATTGCAACATCTCAGTTGCAATGAAATTCAATGTGTTGGAATTATATTGGAAATACATTGTAATTACATCCATTGCAACAAATAGTTTCAGTATCACAGATTTATACATATAAGCAGTCAGTTACAACTCCAAGCAGGCGGTGTTAACAACAAACCCTAGCACCGCAACAACATTCCAAGCAGTCAGTTACAACTCCATTGCAACAAATAGTTTTAGTATCATAAATTTCTAATTACATGCAGTCAGTTACAACTCTAGACAGGCAGTCTTGACACCAAACCCTAGCGTCGCAATAATATTCAAAGCAGTTAGTTACAACTCTAAGGAACACGAGGGGAGGGGGTACTCACGCCGTGGGTGATGGATCTCCGCCAGCCATCACGCTCGTCATTGGGAGGCGTGGAGCCCAATATCCGCCTGTTTCAACAAAATTGACGATTGCAACAAATTGCATCAAGTTGCAAGGAAGGGTGTGGTGGCACCGTGTCAACCGGACCTCCTGGTCCGGCGATGGAGCAGGGGAACGAAAGATGGAGCGTGGCATAGATCGAGAGCCGGTGGAAGAGCCTACTCACTAGCACCGCCCCCACGTCGGCATCACCGTAATCGAGCGATGTAGTCGTGTTCCTGTCGTTGCCCCCACATCGGCATCACTGCAGACGGGTGTTGTAGCCGAGTCTCCATGGTGGCGCATAGGAGGAAACTCGTCCAGCACGCCAAACGCCGCCACTGCATGGTCCACCGCCACTACCGCATCGGCCTCCAAGGTGACATCACAGTGCACGTAGGTAGTGGAGGCTACATCGAGCTCGACGCAAAGGCATGCCAACCTTGTCCTGGATGTCGGCCACCACGAACCTGACACGCCAGCCTCGTCCTGGATGTTGGCCACCACGACCCAAGCGTCGAACGCCACCACCGCGTGGTCCACCGCTGCCATCGCATCGGCCTCCATGGTGGTGTCATAGTGCACGTAGGTGGTGGAGGCTGTGCTGAGCTCAACACAGAGATGCAACAACCTTGTCTTGGATGTCACCAGGGATGCCCTTATGAGGTTGCAGACAGCGCTGCCGGATGAGCCGATCAGAAAGCTACCACCAACATTGTGGATGTACCGATGGCATTGAGATGCGTGGATTGAGGAAGCCACTCACCCTCTCCATGGCAGCGGCAGCAACTAGCATCGCAGAAAATGGTCTACAGGGTGAAACCCTAGCTTCGGCGATTTATATAGGGTGGGTCCCATTCTGCGGTTTGTGCGCTGGGAGTGCTGGTGGGGCCCAATCAGAATATTTGGGGATTCTACATAGCAACAGTGTATTGTGAGCCTAGTGGTGAGCACCTCGTGTGCTCGAACCAGCCCATCAAGCCCAATCAATTTATAGGCTACCAGGCATCGCTCCGCTAGGGTTCGCCGACCTCCTTGCGCCGGTGCTCCTCTATCCTCGGCACCGAGATGGGTGCGGCTGCCATGCTCGTTGACTTCCTCGCATCGGTTGCCACCACGGAGTTCCACATCACCGACTCATTCAATCGGTGGTCCTGGCGCATCATGGTGTCCAGGCTAGTGACAATGAAGAGGATGAGGATGTGGTGATGTCTAAGGTGAGGGAGGAAGGTGGGCTAGGGTTCCAATATGATGTCGTTGCCATGCTCAATCCTCCTCATCACCCACCACCACCAGAACTACCACAAATAAATGATGTCGTGGTCGCCGTCCTCCTACACCGCCCTCCACTGTCGTCTTCTTTCGAGGTCTCAATCCATGGGTGGGCCACCATCGCAGGACGCATAGCCCCATGGGCTGCATCCACGTCACACTCTCCGCCCCGATGGATCCCCTTCACCAGTGCAACCCCTGATGGCGATGTTAATCCAATCCTGCTCCCATGCCCGACGGTGAGCGCGGCGATCGGAGGACATCCATCGCTCGTGACGTGAGTCCCCGTTCCTGGAGTTTTAACTGACTGCTAAGAATGTTGTTGCGGCGGCTAGTGTTTGGATTGCAATACCATCTTCCTGGAGTTGTAACTGACTACCTATAATTCCAAATCTGAGATATTGTGACTATATTGTTGCAATACTTGTAATTTAAAATCTGATATATTGTAACTATTTGTTGCAATGGTTATAATTATAGTGTTTTCTAATGCAATTTCAACACAATGAATGTCATTGCAACTGACATGTTGCAATCATTCAAAATGACTTTTAAAATCATCACAATTGCAATTTTTAGAATGTTTCAAAATGTTTATTACAAGAGTGATTGAAATTTTGTAATTTCAAAATATTTCAAAACCATTGCCTGTTCGAATGTTGTAATTGTCACTGTTTTGTAATTTTAAAATAATTCAAAATTACAAAATGTTTCTATAATTTGAAAATGTTGTAATTGTCACTGTTATAATCGCACCGATTAATGAAACAGACACATTAAATCTGGATTTGACCAAATTTTCTTTTTTTCATTTTTTTCCACACCCTCCGTGAGCATATGCTTATATATCCCAACCAATCAGTCAGCCAACCAAACTAGCCAGCCAACCAACCAACCCGTGCGCTGCAGGACTGTGCTATAGTACGTGCTACAGGCTGTGCTACAGCCTGCGTGCAACAGTGCATCAATTACTTTTTGCTGCAGTGGTTGCCACTTTTTAGATTTTGTCGCGCGCTATAATGACTCAGTAATTTTTGCTATATTGACTCTGTCATTTTTTAGATTTCGTCAGTTATTTTTACAACAGTGACTTGGTTATTTTTTAGATTTCATCAGTTATTTCTGAAATTCTATCGTGCGCTATGGGGCTCAACCATATATATAGATATATATATGATGGTTTCCTCACCTGACGTATGTTACACCCCAAACAACAACAATGGAAATTCACCAAGTAGACGTACATATAAATATTCTTCCAAAAAGAGGTGGCGCCTAGCTCACATTCTTGCTTTTGGTGTATGCCTTCAGTTTAGACTTCCACGATATTCCTATTCTATCATTAAAACTTTTAACATCCACTAAATCTACGCCCCCATTGAACCAGTCCGGGTAAGTCTTGCTTTTCGTGCAGGATTTCCTTGTTTTAACATCCACTAAAACTAAGAAACTACAACTACTGAAAAGGAGAAGAGCCCTGTCGAACAGTCATACTCTAAATGTAAATTCAATATCCTCCTCATGGCCTGCAAATGAAAAGAAATAAGTTAAAATAGGTAACCACAACCGAGCATAAATGGCATATGTTAAAGTGTTTTGTCGATGCTTGTAGACAACAATTTGACATAATATGGTGTTGCAATAAACAAACCCAATCAGCCTTAATTTAGCTACCTTGTGTTTTTTTTGGACTTTTAGCTACCATGTTGGATTACCGGTATCATAAAAAGAAACTGCGAACTGATCCAGCCATTTTCACAACTTCACTGACCAACTTGGCATCGATAATTTAACTACCAAAATGTCTGTCCACACATGAAAAAACAGCTGATCTAGTGACAACATGTGTTGACAAGGCAAGGGTCATGAAATGATCTGCAAATACGATTGATAATTTATTGGAATCATAATGTCAAATAAAAAAGGCCAATCTGTATTTTTAGTATAAAACGCAATGTCTCTAAACTGTAAAACATGAATCTTTAAACTGTAAAACATGAATCTTCATTCCATCACTAGATTTCTAGATAGTTCTAGCCATTAGAATACCATAAGTGACTTACAAATAAATAGAAAAATTGCCTCCACCAAGTATGCATCTCTAGATAATGATTAGTAGTCCTCAATTGTGTATCCTTATGGAAAATATGTGGCAACTTATGTCTCTTTCACTACAGGAATCTACGAAAGATTCATCATTTTAAACTGATGAATATATTATAAATTCATTGGTTAACCGATGAACCGGCCGATGAATATATGGCCGACAAACATAAGTCCATATACTTATTGGTACTGACGAATATAAAATATGTTCATCGGTGATGTGACACCGACGAATATAAGGGATTACGTTCGTCAATGCCACATCACCGACGAACGTACCGGGGCCTGGGGCCGTGGCCAACTGATGAATATATGGGGCCCGGGGGCGGCCCAAGGCAGTCGTTTGGCCCTTATATGCATCGGTAAACCGACAAATTTAACCTATATATTCATCCATTAACCGACAAATTTAGTTAATTTTTTTACTTCTGCCTAATTTGACGGCCTCCCTGGATAGGGAGCCTCCAAAACATGCCAATATATATCAGATTTTCCTGCATTTCTAGCACAATTCACCACATTTCATGGCAAATCAATATAAAACACCACAATTGTTTGAAACTCCTCACAAGTCACACACAAACAAGTTACAAGTATCTTAACGAAACTAAAATATAAAAATTATGTCGCGCCGTTGTCGTCACTGCTGCCGCTCGATCCTCCTAGGTTTGGGTTCAAGAGGTCATCGATGAAGTCGTATCCCGCCCCATCACCGTGATGTGATCCTGAGCTCTACAAGACATGTAAATTAACGTGTTAGAAAAATGAATTAGTCAAGTATACTTACGAAGCCTAGTTTTTCATAAAAATAATAAGTCATCTATATTTGAATGGAATTTGCAAAAAAAACCTTGTCTTACCGTGGGTGGTGAGAAAGTAGGTCGATGTGGTGTCATCCATGGAGGCATTCCAAAGGGCAGTGGCACCTACCCTATAGGTGGAGCTGCCCACGGCATTGGTGACGACCAGTAACCCTGACCTGGCTGTGGGGGGGAGGGCTGGAAGACTGACCTGGATACAGTTGTGGGGAAGAGCACCAGAAGCCTGAACCGTGCGGTGGCCAGAAGCCTACCGGAGGCAGTGGCGGCCACATGGAACGTCCACCGGCTGTGGGAGATCGTCCACATGGCATCATGGGTGTCAGGCTACTCTGAGAACCCTGTAACACAACAAAGATTGAGTCATGTTTAATAATCTAGATTTCGACTTTAATAAAAAAGACAAGTTTACCTGTGAACTGACGGCGTGTGGGGTCGATGGATCACTCAGTGTGGTGGGACGAGAAAATGACGGCGGTGAACTATATAGAGAATAGTCATGCTTCGAAAGGTCATTAGTTACACAGTTAAGGAATGTTTGAAATTGGACAAATTGCATATTTTGAGATAGTTACCTGCAGATGATGTACTGCTGGTTTTGCATCAAGTTCTGAATCAGTTCCTTCTAACATATAAACATTTCCTTCATTTCCTGGTCCCGGCTTTGACGAGACCGACTGGACAAGGAAGTGGAGGAAGCATGCCAGTGTCGGGCATAACTCCCATGGTCAACAACCCCATCACCTAAAGCAAGCCTACAATAAAAGTAAGTATTATAAATTGACAATACTTAATGTAAGACAATTGATACATTCACATACCTTCTATGCGGGGTACCTCCGCCCGAAGCATACGCAGTGTTGACGTTGAAGGGGGCGGCCTCGGGTCTTCTAGCTCTGGCCCATGGATCTTCTTCAACAACTCCATATATCGGTCCTACAGAATATTGAGTTTAATACAGATGTAACAAAAATTGTGTTAGAGTAGAAACTAATACTTACCAGCTTCTCGATCGTGTCTACATTGCCTTGATGTGCAAGCTGCCAAAAATCCATATAATGGGGATCAGTCCCAATACTTGCATTGTGCAACACAGAATTCAACATTATAAACAAGTTAGTAACGCAAAACTTGATAATTGAAATTATGACTAATGTACCATCCTCTCAGTCTTTCTTTGCATTCATGTTATCTTTCATAAAACCAGTAACATCAAAACACATGATCATGATGTTTATTGCAATATTTTGCTCCTGGTGCATCAAATCGATGTTGTGGGGTAGTATCAATGCCTTTGCATAAGGGTGTTCCCAAAGATAACTTTTATGAGTCCAGTTGTGATTTTCACCGTAACCTTTGAACAAACCATTTTCTGACTCCGTTGGATCATCGTGCACTTTTATGATATCTGCTCTGAGTTTTCGCTTTAGTAACCCTTTTCTAACGATTTTGCCTTTCAGAAATGGCCGTTTGTCACTCCTGAACGGGTGATTCAATGGATGGAATCTTCAATGATAATCAAAGAAAGTGACTTTCTTGTCTTGCTCTAGCCTGAATGCATCAGAGTCATCCATACATATTGGACAATTCAGTCGACCGTGGACACACCAACCGATAAATTAGGCATATGCCAAATAATCATGGATTGACCATATATAAGCAGCACATAAGTTGAATCGACATTTCAGATGACTGTCATATGAGTCTACTCTTGCCATAGTTCTTTGAGCTCTTCTATCAACAAATGCAAAAATATATTTATTTGCTTCTTCAGTTCCTTAGGACCTGGAATGACAAAAAGAATATAAACTCTTGTTTCAGACATTTGTTGGGCGGCAAATTGTAAGGCATGATGAAAACTGGCCAGCAAGAATACGAACTACTATCAATGATGTGAGTTTGGAAACCATCCGTTGACAATCCAAGACGGACACTCCTAGGGTCCCTTGCAAATTCAGGATCAAAACGGTCCAAGGTCTGCCAAGCCTCGCCATCAGCAGGATGTGACATAATATTGGAGTCTTCGTTATCACGCTTCCCTTCCATTGTTGTTTTCTACACCGACAAATAACAGGGTCTACAACACCACGTGTTTTCAGTTTCAAGTTGGTCTCGTGAACAAACACAAAGGATTTATCCTTGTTCAGACCCCTATTAGCGAGGTAATAGCCCTATGTCTAGTGGTGTTTATTGATGCCTTAGGTGTTTACAAAGAGTGGAGCTATGCGCTTGAGTAGCTCAAGTTTGAAGGGGATCTGGATCTCATGCCGCTACCTGAAGGGTAGATGCTTCTTTTATAGGTGGTCTTGGGGTCCCCTAACTATGATAAAGTTCTCTTACAACTTGGGTTCTATTACATGACATGTGGAGCCCTAGGTTAAAATATCGTCTTGAGGTCCGGGGGAGGCCGCCCGGTGATATGGTTGTCTCTGTACCTAGGTCCTTCCATGGTTGGAGCCCAAGAGGCTTCTTTGTGATGTCGCCATCTTGACCTGCTAGCTTGGTCGCTACGCTTCCCCTCGTGAGGGTGACGTGGAGGGGCTACGCTGCCCCAACACCGGTCTATGGGTTGTAGCTGATAAACGCAAGAATAGTGCCTACTAACATGTGTCATCCCGTCCCGTTGTACTATATAGGCTGGTGTGGCCCAGGACCGCCTTCCCGGGTGGGGTGCAAGGCTCCTGGGAAGGGTGATCCATTTTGACATTGACTGTCTGGCTCCTTTGTGGACCGGATCTCTAGTGGAGTCGTTATGTCGGGTGATGATGGGACATTTTCTAGCTCTCGAGTGCTTGGTGCCAAGCCCACGTGGGAGCCAGTGGTTATGTCTTGTCTTATCTAGCATTAAATGACTCCACTGTCCAAGGACGTTGACTCTCGGGTCACTTGCCTGAGATCAAAAATTCCCGGGTGTGGCCACCAAGGTCCTGAGCACGTGCTGAGCCAGGACACAAGGATGAGTCAAATCGGGCTGACATGTGGCAAGATCCTGCCCGCCTGCGGATATTGAGGTGAGATAAAAGGACTGTTGTGGATCATTCCTGGGTTTAGTTCTTCTAAGTTAGAGGTTCAACCCCCCTTTAGCCAGGAGAGGTGGGACCATATCTGGTATGGAGTGATTGGTTCCCCAGCCGTTTGCCACTAGAGGGAACTAGGTCGTATCTAGATTTGTTGGGTCATAACCGGCAGCCCATGGTAGCCCCCGAGCTTGTCGTCGAGTGTGTGGCTGGAGTCATTCACCTGATGGGAGGCAAATCAGGTTCTCATATGTTACTATGGGTACCGACGAGGGATTCGGTGGTGCGGTCGTGGGGCTTGTGCCTGCATGGTCGTGACTCAAAATCCTACAATGGTGCCCACCATGTTGCCCCCAAGACTGCGGCGGAGCTGGAAGCTCGATCAGAGGCTAGATTCATATGTACTGTTTTGGTTTTATGTGAAAACTCATGTGAGCCCCCGGATCTATCTGGGTAGTCAGAAGGTATGTGGCGTGTGCATGGAACCTGTCCTCAGGATTTTTGATCACCCAGAGGGGTTGAATTGGCCGAGTACTTGCCTTGTTGGCATGGTTTTCATGTTCATGAGGTGGCTAACGGTCGGAGACCGGCATCGCGATGCCAGTCAGGATCTGAGTAGAGCCTAGGTCACCGTTGATGAGTGAGAGCCAGCATGGGTAGATGTACCTCTCCATAAGAGCTGACATGGGCTGATGCTCCCCCAGCGCCAATCCGGGCCTAGTGGTTTCATGCATTATTCCCAGGTAAACCCTATCGGGAGAACCCAGACAGCTCAGTGCTAGCCCACTGGGAGGGCATGATGGAAGATACCTGGCCAAGACTCAGATATAAAGCTTGAGGATGTCGGGTCCCCTCGATGGGGTCCCGGGTAACGCCAATTATTGGCCATCCTTTGTGTCACTTTGTCCCTCGCTCTGTTTGCTCCGGGCGGTGCTAACCTAGGTGGTGGATTTTTCCTTGGGACCCTAAGCTTCGTCAGGCCCACATGGGGCTCATTTTGGATATGGTTTCTGTATCCCGCATTGCCATTGCGATGTAGTGGGTACGATGTGCAAGGAGTCGAGGAGGCATGTAAACGTGGGTTTACTACAACCATTATTGCGCCTTGTAAGGGCCCGTTGCTTCGCCTCCTCAGTCGTGACACCACGGAGCTATAAAAGCAAATGGTCGCCCTTGTGCACCCTTATATCCTCTCACACAATCAGTCATTGCCTTCTCGTCTTCTTCCTTGCGCTTGAAAAAAAGAGAGACAGAACAAAGAGATATTTTTTAGGCTTAGAGAGTGATGCTTCTCCTTTGCTCTTGAGCCATGGCAAAACAAGATTTGACCCAAACAGGGACCGAGCTATCGGTCGGCTTGCCTTAGCAGCACCACATCATGCCAGTAACCTTCGACTCAAAGGGGTCAGGTGTTTTTCCTGTTGACAGAATTAACAAGGTTTCGTATGTCCCGCCAGGTTCCACAGCTGCCACGGACACCATGGTCATGACAGCGAGGCCGCCCCTATCGAGTTCCAGGGCAACGAAACTCCCACCCAAGAAGGTCTGGTCTGCCTTCCTAGGGGTATCCTCCTGGTATGCATGCAGAGCCTCTCGGTCCTCAGATGGTTTTTGCTCCTCCCATCTTCGTACCTGAACTCAAAGTGTGATTTTCGGATGACAGGAGTCATATCTTAGCTGTCCCAATCGTTCATCGATTGGTTACGCGCCCGACATCTCCCCCGCGCCTAAGTCTGGTGGAGCCATCAGTTAGGAACGTGGGTGACCTTCTTGAGGTTTCCCCAAGCTCTCTGCCATTTTAGCTTAGAGGAGACGACGCAGGGGGAGACAACACATGAGGTGATGCAAGAAGTGCCGACTTAGATCACGGCGTCGGAGGAGCCGGCATCAGAGGAGATGGTGGGGGAGGAGAGCTACACCATCCTTATACAGGACATGCCTGCTCTGACGGAGACAGTCGAGGTCAATGCACCGCTGGGCGGTGATGGCGCCCATGTGGATGCAGCAGTGACCCGACCGGGTGATGTGGCTAGAAGCGATGCTTTAGCCCCAGTGCCCCCGGGGGCACTTGCTTGGACTTGATGGTGCAAAGCCCAGGTCCTAGCTTGCTTGGTGACCCAGTCCCAGGCGAAGTGGTACAAGCACCCAGGTCCTTGACCGCTGTGGATCCGAGGGTCACTGAGCTGGGATTGGTGGGTTACCCCAACGTGCCATCCCCACCTACCAGTTGGAGGTAGGTGGAAGGTAGTGTGAAGCAGACATGTTTGCGGGTTGCGGCCACGGACATGCTGATGTGGGAGGTGATGGCCACGATCGGATGAGACATCCTACACACAATTTGGGTTAGTTAATGAAAATAAAAAGGTTTACCTAAGTTTCTCTAGTTCCCTCCGGATTCCTTGATGACCCTTTCCCTTTGGGTTTGTGTAACGGCTGTCCTGGGACACAACTGATATCCCTGGGCTATAGAAGGAGGTGATCGGGGTGTGGGAGGTCACCATCACCACAGAGGCCGCTCGTACTGAGGCAGTGAACGCTACAGCAAGCTCTTCTCAGGTGGCTGATGCAGTGAAGGAAAGTGTCGAGGCCTCAATCAAGGAGGTGGAGGCCCGGGCCATCCTAACTGAGAGGGTGGCCTAGGAAAGGGTGTTGAACATGGAGGTAGAGAGCGCCACCTCATTGGCCTTTGTTCATGGGGAGGCCGACGAGCTCACTCGAAAGGTTGCCTTTCTAGAGGGTGAGCTCAAGGATGCACGTCAAGCCCGGGACATAGCTGAGGTGAACTTCCAGGGCTTGTCCACTGAGGTGGCCGACGTCAACCAATGATGGGATGATGCCGAGAAGTGGTGTCAGGACTTGGTCCAGGCGCTCACCCTTCTGCAAACTAGGGGTAAAAGTTGTGCATGGCCATAGTCGACCCTCCAACGGTGCAGGGTCACCTGTCACAGGGGATGCAAAGTGCCACAGTCCACCATACCGAGATGGTCAGGTAGCTTGTTGCACTTCAGGCAGCGGTGTCCTCCGCCACACAGTCTGTGCTCGAGCGCTCACCTAGCAAAGCCTTCCAGGTGGAGGATTGTGGCTGAGATGCTCGCTGAGTTCTAGGAGTAGATGGAGCGGCGCTCACACCTCAAGAACTCTGGAGTGAGGATTTGCCACATGATCCTTGGGTCACCTTTAGGCCAGGTCCAGCTGACCGACCGCCTAGAGGAGGCTATCGGGCGGCTTCGGGAGAAGCAGGTGGAGCACTGAGAGGCAGACATCGAGCTGGAGGGCCTGTAGAACTTTGCCACAGGTCCAAGAACTAGTGCTGGGGAGACATGCCAGGACATCCTCCCTGGCAACATCGTTGCCCTCTGCTATGGAGCTGATCGAGGACCACATTGACACTACGTCTGCCAATGGGGTCCACTAGGGGGACCTGATCAGCATTGGTTGCCGTCGTGTTGCACCTCCCCGAGCAAGAGGCGGAGCTGGAGCTTCTTGGGTCTGAGTGTAACATGGACCTGATAGAGGATCAGGTGGATGCCCTCTGGACCCAAACGCGCCAGGCCTCAAAGTCACTGACAACGTTTATCCCTCCATCGGTTGCACGTGGCTCCCATGTCTTTCTTTTTCATTCTCATGTTGCTACAGAACTCAGATGAAAGATTGTTTTATGGAATTCAAATATGATCGTCTTTTGTTCACCATTTTCATGTTTGTCAGTCCTATCAAGCATTGCCGCCTTGAGAACCTTAGTGGTTCTTGGCGTGTAATTGCTACAGACTTCTAAACTTTTGAAAAACAAGCAAAACTTTTAATGATGTAAGGTGAATTCTAACTAAGAATCCGTAGTCCGAGTAGCCCTGAGTGCCAGGATTTAGTCGGGTCGGTCCGGCTGTGTCATAGCACTTGTTGGATCATAAATATTTACAAAGATGAAAAGAGGTACATGAAAGGGAAACTAGGGATAGAATTTCCTTACCTGCTCTACTTTCCATGCGTTGGGAAAATTGTGTCATTGATTTCTTGGAGTTGGTATGCCCTGGGTCAAATTACTTCGTCCACCAAGTATGGCCCCTCCCATGGTGGGGTCAACTTGTGTTTGCCCATCTTCGTTTGGACTCGACGTAGGACAAAATCACCTACTTGGAAGTCTCGGGGGTGAACCCTCAGGGCGTGGTACCGCTAGAGCGTTTGTTGGTACCTCGCCAATCTTATGACGACAATGTCCCTTACTCTTCAAGTAAGTCAATGACATCTTCTCATACTTGCTCTACCTCAACCAGTTGATAGGCCTGAACCCTTGGGGACCCATACTATAGCTTAGTAGGCAGCACAGCCTCCAAGCTGTATACCATAAAAATGGTGTGAACTTGGTTGAGCGGTTCGTCGTTGTTCGCAAGACCTAGAGTACCGAGGGGACCTCGATGGCCCATTAACCAGCTCTGGTCTTGACCAAGCGAAAATGTCCCAGCCCTCCTGGGTGAGGATACGGGGCTTTAGGCCTTGTAGTATCATGCCATTTGCACGTTCGACCTACCCATTTGTGCGGGGGTAAGCAACTGCTGCCCAGTCTACTCAGATGTTGTTGTTGTCATAGAAGTTCAGGAACTTCTCTCCGGTGAACTGGGTTTCGTTGTCGGTGATGATAGTGTTGGGGACCCCAGAGCAGAAGACAATGTCTTAGACAAAGCTTACCACTTGTTGTAGCCAATTTTGGCCAAGGGCTTAGCCTCGATCCACTTGGTGAATTTGTCGACCGCGACAAGCAAGTGGGTGAAGCGCTCGGATGCTTTTTTGAAGGGTCCCAAGAGATCCAGGCCCCACACGGCAAAGGGTCATGTGATGGGGATGGTTTGGAGTCCCTGGGCTGGCGTGTGGACCTGTCTTGCAAAGTGTTGGCACCACTTGCAAGACCTCACAATCTGAACCGCATCATCGGTGATCATTGTCTAGTAAAAATCTTGCCGGAAGGCTTTGCCGACCATGCTTCTTGACGAAGCGTGATGTCCACATATTCCTTCATGAATGTTGAGAAGTAACATCTTACCTTCCTTGATGGGAATATACCGTTGAAGCATACCTGATGTACTATGACTATACAACTCATCATCATGGATGATGTACCCTTTGGCTCGGCACGCCAAGCATCACGTCTCAATTTCATCGTCCAGTATTGCTCCGAGTCAAAGGTACTCAAAAATCAACTTTTGCCAGTCTAGGTTGGAGCCGGACGACTTGGTGATATCCGCTACCTCTGGTTTGGGTTCCCAGCCTCAGCCAGCTGGCCCGAGCGGGGTCCTCAGGTTGGCACTCGGCGTTGGTGCCAGGTCACCCTCATCGGGCTGGGTCCCTGGGGTAGGTGCCGAGTTGTCTTCGTCGAGCCGGATGGACGACTTGATGAGGTCTTGTATGAACATGCCCGGTGGGGGGCTATTCACAACTAGACCCAAGTCGTGTGAGGGTGTCGGCCACCTTCTTGTCGCATTAGATGATATGATGAAGTTCAAAGCCATCGAACTTCTACTCTTGCTTTCTTACCTCCTGGCGATATGCCGCCATGTAGGGGTCATGGCAATTCGTCTCCCCCATGACCTGGTTGACAATGAGCTCAGAGTCGCCATGTATGTAGAGTCACTAGACCCTGAGTTTGGCAGCGATGTGCAAGCCATTGACGAGGGACTCATATTCTTTCACATTATTTGTTGTGCAGAAATGTAGTCGAATCACATAAAGGAGTCAATCTCCTTTAGGAGGGATCAGAACAACGCCTCCCCCCCCCCCCCCTTCCGTT
>VSTD030001127.1:0-13764 GCA_008808055.3 Sporobolus alterniflorus
AAAAAAGATAAATCAGTGTCTAAACACTAATGGATTTCAGGTCAGAAATAAACGGTTGTAACTCAGGATTTTCTCTTTTTTATTGTATCTTACACAAGTATTTGTTTCATCTCTAATTTTGTAAGATTGTAGATGATAATATGAACTATCCACTCATATTTTTATTAAATTTTTAATAAAATTTTTCATATGAATTTTTAGTGTGGTAAGACGGGAGCACCTAACCCGCTAGGAGCATGGGATATCTTCCCAATTTACAATTATTTGTACAATCTAGTCAATTAACTAAATACTCTATAAAATTAACGATCAGATTAGATTAATAATATTTTAATACATTAAGTATCGTAGTCCACCCGCGGGTAGTGAGCCTATTTGGCTGGAATTCACACTGTGGTCGTCGTTATATATTAGGTAACCAAATCTGTTGTGTCTGACCAAAATATCCTCATTTGCTTGATAGCACTAAATGATACTCCATACACTCTTTTTTTATTGTCGCTGTTGATTTTTTATATTATATTTAACTGTCGTCTGATAAAAAATATCCTCATTTGATTGATTGCACTAAAGGATATATTGCTTCATAGCTTAAAAATAAACTAAAGAAAAATATATATGTGTCCTTAATTAAGTTGGTATCCTAGGGAGTGCTAAAAAAGAAAGAATACTAGGAACACGCCTTCATGGGCGTCGCTGTCCGCGCGCATGCATCAGATCAGTCGGCCGCCGGCCGCCGCCCCTCAACACACCACGTACGACGACGACGAGCCAAAGCAAGAAAGTGAGACATCGAAATTAATACAAACATTACTATAAAGATTAATGAAGCATATCCCTTTTGTTGGTGCCTGAGCACACAGCCGAGGAACCCAGGATAAGAAAAACAGTACGAGCGAGTGGATGGGTGACACCAGCGCAATTTAATGGACGATGATAGTTATTCTCAATAGTCAGCAAAAGTAATCTTTTGTTCATATTTTCGATTTGATAGTGTGCGACAGTATTCTAGTGTCCGTAGATGGACCCCTACTTGCACAGAACCGTTGCTTCTTGTAAAGTGGTATTATAAAGCTGACATAAACAGAAATCAGACATATGGTTCATCTGTAAAGTAGGAAAGCAAAGCAAAGCGATATGATGTGAGGCGCACGGTCAAGTCGTGCCTTATTTATATGATTTGTTCTAGATTGTTCATCTTGTTCTTTTGTTGAAATGTCAAAGATGCGACCTTTGGTGCCTGCGGTGCATTGTACTTACCCAAACAAATGGTTATATGCACCTATAATATAATGCCTAACACGACAGAGTTGAAATTATGTTGTAAACTCTTTTTTAACACTGATAACTCTTAACTTACCCAAATGTCAAATTATGTTTTTTTTTGGAAAAGTTGAAATTATGTTGCCGTGTCATAACTTCCATATCTACGTACCTTCGTTTCAAAATACTAGTAAATTCATTTAGATTTGTCCAAAGTAAACTTTTTACGATTTCGACAACGCCATCTGGTTCTTACATATATAGTGTACACGAAGAGTAACATGATCAAAGCTCGCTGTATCGTGCTTTTTCTCTACTACTGTGCACTATTGAATCTGCATGCACAAAGTTTCGTGTAGACGTGGAATCTGTAAAATAATGTTTCTCGATCGTGCTCATGTTCAACACGTACGATCTCAGTGGAAATCCAGCATGCAGTACATTATTGTGTGAGGGCATCCAGCATGCAGGGAGATTGCCCCTCGCATGCGATGTGTGGTGGTGTGCCTTGCTTGCTCCTCCATTTGGGCTTTTACATGGGCCGGCACCTGCGATCCCGTATCAATTTTAATCTGTCCGTCATGTTGCTAGGAGATCTCACGGTCTCTGAGTACTGCCGCCCGCAAGCTCAAGAAGGCCACGGTGGATGACCTCGGCGAGCCCGTCCTCCACCTTGTGCTCTCCATTATTCTACGTGGCCTCAACGAGAGTTTCACTTACATGGGTGCCATTCCCCAAACGATTTTCTTGTGGAGGAGATGTCCATGACTGCGAAACCGGGATGTACATCAACGAGCGGACCTTGGCCATGGTTCCGTGCTCCTCTACTGAAGCTAGTTCCTTCATCGGGCCCAAGAAGAAAGGCCTGGCCATCTCTGTATAATCCGTGGACCGGGACAATACACATGTGGCCCGACCCGTCTGATCCCGACCCACGACAGCCTGCCTCATCCTAGCTCTGTGGCCATCACCTCCCTTTCCACCCGGGCCAGTCCAGCAGCAACACACACTCGTCGCTGGGTCCGTGGGTGGCACTCGAGCTAACTTCGGCGGCCTGGGTAGGTTCGGCACTCTTGGTGGGCCATTCTTATCAGGCCTGCCGCCACCAGCCCAGTACGCCCCTCCGCCGGTGCTACAATAACCTCCACACATGTTGCCACCTGTTACCATGTGGGACCAAGACGCCCTTGCCAACTCCTTCAACACAACCACTGTGCATCCTCGCATATGACATCAAACTCGGGTATCCTTTCCCATCTCACTCCTCCCTCATATTACATGTGGCACCCTCCTTGAGGTCTCATTAAGTTATTCCCGAACCGACCGGGTTGGGAGAAATGAGGTAGATTAATTCCTTATAGTCTGTTCGGTTAGGACAAAAATGGCCCGGATTGAAGGGGAATGAAAGGAATTAAATCATATGTAAGTCAAAATCCCTCTTAATCCTCTTGAATCCTGCTCATTCCCGGTGAGGGGAGGCTTAACCGAATGATCCCTTAACAAGTTAGGTGGGGGATTAATTCCTCTTAATTACACCCCATTCATCCTCAAACTTAGAATAACCGAACTAGGTCTGGCATGACACGCTGCCATGTCCAACTCTCCTCATGGAAGAAATCTAAGTCCATTGCCCTTGCTATTGTGCCTCTCTAGTGCTCCGCCGCCTCCGCACTCCCCTGCTCCCTTGTGTGCCCCTCCTCCAACTGACATCCCTCTCACCAACCCGACGTTCCTCGCCCCAAAGAGGCCAGTCCTCTCGCTTCCCAAGGTGTTTGGTGCTTCTGGTCCAACCCGTGCCAAGTCTGGCCACACGGGCACCACCAGTCCATCCTTAGCTCCCGGACGGACCAGCATCCCACTCCAACTATAATAAACCAAGTGGTTTGTGCCTTGGTTTATATGTGTGATGATTAATTGATTTGTTCTAGTTTGAATTTGAATTCGGCGCATTTTGGTTGAACTAACCCATATTGAGGTATTTGGTGTGGAGAAACATGTTTGCTTGTCTCTCGTGATGTGTATGTGGTGAATGCAATATGACAGGCAATGACGAGGATCGAGGTAGGAGTAGGAGACTTGGTGTGGAGGATCGGGGATGATCAAGCACAAGTTAGGTACTCGGTGACCAGACAATCGGAAGGCCGGTTGACACCGTGTGCGATCCACATCGTACACATGGAGGAGACAAGAAGCCTGGGTTTTCTGGTTTAGCCTCAAAACCGGTGGTGATGGTTTGTCAGTAGTTTGGTCTCAAAACCACTGTGGTGGTTTATTGGTTTGGGTGTCAAAACCAAGGTCGACAGTTTGGTTATTTGTGCCTCAAAATCACCGTGACTGTTTCTTGGTTTGGGCCTCAAAATCAAGTGGGAGGAGGTTTGTCGATTTGCGTCTCAAAACTGATGAGCGGATGAAGACGGTGTGAGGACACACATTGACATCCGGTGTCTTGCTTCGTCGTGAAGTAAGTTGGACTAGTATTTTCCAGTTTTGCCTCAAAATTGGTGAAGGAGGGGCAGTGGGTGATGCATATGGCATCATCATAGAGGTCGTGTGGAAGTGAAGTGAAAGACGAGCAGTTCGATGGCGTCGGGTGCGGCGCAGTGGAAGTCAGACCAAACTACCCTTCATTAGTTGTAATTTTTCTTTTAGCCCATAATGGCATTCTAGTCTTTTGGTCTTCACTATAAATAGAATCATAGGGCTATTGTGGGAGGCATCCCTCTCCCAATCCCTAGGCTTTAGGACTTCATTTTGCTAGGTGTGGGCGTGCCTCATGTCTTAGAGAAGAGAGGATGTTTTTCAAAGAGTGAGAGGATGTTTGGATGATTTCCATACCTTGTAGACTCTTGATTTGCATCAATATATCTATCTGTTTGGGCTAAATCTTCTCATATCTTGAGCTGCAATATTTTTTATTTTTATGATTTTTGGAGGTACTTTTGGCCCGATTTTTTTACTTCACGATTTGAGGAGTTTTTCTTCGATTTCTTATTTGGATTCGGGTGCTAGGATAAGCCTCATCATCTACCTCTAACCCTGGAGTGAATCCATGACTCTAGCCCCTTCAATTTTATGGATTTCTCCTTATTCCCCCAAAACCTACGTTTTGAGTTCATCCAAAATTAGAAGGAAAATCTTTGAATTTGGGAAAATCCTATTTTGGGAACTTGTTCCTTGTATTGAGGTGATCTTTATGTCCAAGTTTCATCCAATTTGGTGTTCTATAGCTCAAGAATCAAGTTAGGGAAGAAAGGAATGAATTTTAGGAGAAAATCACATTTTCTAGAGACCTACTACCGGACAATGTCTGGCCCCACCAGACAATGTCTGACTTGACCTGGACAATGTTCGACTTGCAGTTTGGAGCTTCCAGAAACCACCAGTCGGACAATGTCCAAAATTCCCAGACAATGTCTGACTGACAGTTTTAGCCAGACGTCCGTTCACTGTTTTATTCGTATTTTGCTAACTGAGTATCCGTTTGATCCCATTCTTCTTCTAATAGCTTGGTAAGTTTGTGAGGATCATTTGTATCCTATTGGTTAGTGTTTTTCATCACTTTAATTCAAGGGTTTTTGGTTGTGGTTTTGAACATGGGACATAGGCCGGGTTCTTGTGAAATTTTTTTATTAGGCTCCCGTTCACCCTTTTGAGCTTTGGAAATTGCATAGGAGACTAGGTCACATGAGTTTTGACTTATTGTGTTGATTGAGTGGCCTAGGCTTGATCCGAGGATTGCTCACGCTCACGTTTGAAAAGGATTTGGCCTGCTTTCCTTGCTGACATGACAAGATGATTGCTGCTTCCAATTCACCAATTAATTTGGTGATGACCAAACAACTCAGAGAGTTGTTTCAGATGGACATCGTTGGTCCTTCTTGGGTTCGGTCTGTGGGCGACAAGTGGTTTGTGCTTGTGATCATTGATGATTACTCTTGCTACTTGTGGCAATAGTGCCTAGGCCATAGGAGCATTGACTTGCTTTGTTGTTTAAGTGGCATAAGCTTGACTTGATGTTTATCTAAGCTCAATTGATAAAACTTTGTGTTCTCTACTTTAGGGGGAGTTTTGGTCATTATCATATGTATGGATTTGTTTGAGAGGGAGTTGGCGTTTTTGGTTGAGTTTGACATTTATTTTTATTTGCCTTGGTTTCAGGAGGAGTATGATTTTTTGCCATTGAGAAAATCTGTATTTTGGTTGCTGCCCTCTTGAGTTTAGAACTTGGTGTTTGCCATCCCTATAGCATGGTTTGGGCGAGAGCTTATGTTTTGCCTTGTACATACTCTATCTTATCTTCATCGCATTGCATTTCATTCATATCTACCTAATTTACATATTTCTCCACTTATTATGCTAGCTTGCATTTGGTTGACTATGCTTGTCACTGTGTTAGGATGAGTAGAGTTGATATGTGAAACTCCTTTATGCTAGACCTTGCTAGATAACTTATCATAATGACAATGTTGAATAAATTGTTAAAACTTGACAACTTCTCATAAATCTTGCTCACCACTTGTATAAATCATTCTATCTCTTTTGAGACTTGCTTTGCGACTTGTTGGATGATTTTTATTTTAAGCAACCTTATTTTGAGAAGTGAAATCCTTTGTCAAATATTTAGCTCATAATGAGACTTTGAAGAGGTGTGTGCCTCTTATGACAAAAGTACACGCTCATGTTGTCTTGTGCTTAAACTTCTAAAATTCAGTTTGTACCTTGTGCTTAATAAAAAATTCTAATACGGTGATCTTGAAGCTACGGAGTGTTTGTTGTACCTAGTCGTGTGACCCTCTGTACAGTATAGAGATCATTTGAGAAAAATAATGTTCAATATAGTGATCTTGAAGCTTCAGGGTGTTTACCGTACCCAGTCGTGCGACCCTTCGTGCGGTATAGAGATCATTTGAGGACTTAAAATGAGTAAATTATTGAACTTAATTGCTTATACATTTGCATATTTACTTACTTATACAAACATAGCTCTTAGTTGCATATGTGAGCGTTTGGCAAAGCATGCGTCTCAAATTATTGTTGCTCATTTTGAGATGATATCTATCTTTTTATACATGCTTATCTTACTTGACATCGAAGTTCTTATGCATGTGTTGACTTTGCTCAAATTGCTATGCCGCTTAAATTCATATCTAGCTCTTTGCTACATGGTTGTTATCTATTAATGGTCTATTTGTAAGGATTAACACTCATTTTTGTAAAGTCTTGGCATCTTGGTGAGCATAGTTGCTTTAAATATTTGTTGGTATAATATGTGAAGCATCCTGATTTTGATCTCATTCGTTGCATTTACTTCTCTCGGTTCGTGTTTGATGAGTTCATTGCCAAAGGGGGAGAGAATGTGCATAAAGTAATAGAACTCTTTTGCTAATCGGGTAGTTGAGAGAAGTTTGTGGAAAACATAAAAAATTCTACCTAAGGGAGAGAGCTTGCATTGAGAAAGTTAGGGGGAGTGTTGAGTTTTTCTTTGTTTTTCATTTGTCGTTTGCTGCCTTCTTGCTAATTCTTGGGTTTTGCAGTTTTCTCTTACTAGATGATCTTTTTTGAGCTTGTCTTTGGTTTTTGGTCATTTAGCTGTGCTTCATTTGATCTTGAATCTAAAAGTCAAACTTTGTGCCTTTGGAGTTGTTAATGTACTCATCAAGGAGGGATTGAGAAACCAAGTGGTTTGTGCCTTGGTTTATATGTGTGATGAGTAATTGACTTGTTCTAGTTTGAATTTGAATTCGGCGCATTTTGGTTGAACTAACCCATATTGAAGTATTCGGTGTGAAGAAATGTGTTTTCTTGTCTCATCATGTGTAGGTGGCGAATGTGACATGGCAGGCAACGATGAGGATCGAGGCAAGAGTAGGAGACTTGGTGCGGAGGATTGGAGATGATCAAGCACAAGTTGGGTACTCAGTGGTCAGACGATCAGGAGGTTGGTTGACGCTATGTGTGATCCACATTGTACACGTGGAGGAGACGAGAAGCGCGAGTTTTCTGGTTCAGCCTCAAAACCGATGACGATGGTTTGTCAGTGGTTTGACCTCAAAACCAGTATGGCGGTTTCTTGATTTGGGCCTCAAAACCAAGGTCGATGGTTTGGTGATTTGTGCCTCAAAATCACCGCGATGATTTATTGGTTTGGGTCTCAAAACTAAATGGGAAGAGGTTTGTCGGTTTATGCCTCAAAACCAATGAGCGGATGAAGATGGTGTGAGGACACACGTCGACATCCCGTGGCTTGCTCTGTCACGAAGCAAGTCGGGGTAGGGTTTCCCAGTTTTGCCTCAAAACTGGCGAAGGAGCGACGGTGGGTGGTGCACGCGGCATCATCATGGAGGTCACGCAGAATTGAAGTGAAAGACGTATGATTCGATAGCGTCGGGTGCAGCGCAGTGGAAGTTGGACCAAACTACCCTTAATTTATTGTAATTTTCCTTTTAGCCAATAGGGGCATTTTAGTCCTTTGGTCTTCGCTATAAATAGAACCATAGGGCTTTTGTGTGAGGCATCTCTCTCCCACCCCTAGGCTTTAGGACATCATTTTGCTAGGTGTGGGTGTGCTTCATGTCTTAAAGAAGAGAGCAGAGAAGTAAGAGATATCCCCAATCTTCTAAAGAGTGAGAGGATATTTGACTGTTTCTATACCTTGTAGACTCTTGATTTATATCAATACATCCATGTGTTTGGACTAAATCTTCTCCTATCTTGAGCTGCAATGTTTTTCAATTTTGTGATTTTTAGAGGTATGTTTTGCCTGATTTTTGACTTCATGATTTAAGGAGTTTTTCTTCGACCCATTCCATGGATTTGGATGCTAGGACGAGGCTCATCATATACCTCTAACCTTAAAGTGAATCCATGGCTCTAGCACCTTTAATTTCATGGATTTCTCATTGTTCCCCCAAAACCTAGGTTTTTGAGTTCATTCAAAATTGGAGAGGAAATATTTGGATTTGGGAAAAACCTCTGTTGGAAACTTGTTCCTTGTGTTGATGTGAGACTTGTGTCTAAGTTTCATCTGATTTGGTGCTCTATAGCTCAAGAATCTAGCTTGGGAAGAAATGGACGAATTTTAGGAGAAAGTCTCGTTTTCTAGAGATCTCCTACCGGACAATGTCTGACCCCACACGACAATGTCCGATTTACAGTTTTGAGCTTCCAGAGACCACCAGTCAGGCAATGTCCGATTCTCCTGGACAATGTCCGAAATTATCGGACAATGTTCGACTGACAGTTTCAGTGAGACGTTCATTTACTGTTTTGACTGCATTTTGCTAGCCGAGTGTCCATTTAATCCCATTCTTCTTCCGCTAGCTTCATAATTTTGTGAGGATCATTTATATCCTATTGGTTAGTGTTTTTCATCACTTTCCTTGTTAGGTTTTTGATTGGGATTTTAAACATGGGACATAGGCTGGGTTCTTATGAAAGAATTTTATTAGACTCCCGTTCACCCACCTGTCCGGTCACCTCCTCAGTCCTTCAAACTACGACCTCCTACCTAAGGCTGGTAACGGGTAGAAAAAATGAAGTAGCTATTACAAAGGTTGGATCAAATTAAGATTGGATTAAAATTTTATTCATTTTTTATTTGGTTTTACCCCTCTCTGTCGCTCGGCCCTCCCCTTGCGTGGCATTTGACATGCCGCCTCATGGACGGTGTGTCCCTCCACCTAGCTAGGGGTGTTAACACACCATGAGTTTTCACTTAACAAATTCTAAGTGTCGGGTCATATAGCAGGCCGGATCGAATTTGACCTGATTTCTTCAAATTAGAAAATGATCAAAAAGGTCATGAAACGACCCATGGATTGTTACCAGGCCTACCTCCACTAGGATTTCAGCAGCACCACGCCACCCACGGCCAGTGGTTCCTAGGATCAGCATTCTCTTGCCAGTGCTTTCAGCACGGTTTCCTTGACAACCCACCATCTAGAGCCGAGTGGTATGCTGTGACTCAGCGCTAGCTCTCATATATAATGGCTGCCAACCCTTCATAATCCTACTCTTCATCCCCCTCTCCATCTACTCCTTCTAACATAGTTGTCAGTAATTGTGCTTTGCTTCCTGTCATGTCTACTGGATCCTCCTCTCCTTCACGTCCTGCTCTCTCACGGTCCGTTATTCTTGAACAATGCTTCAGTTACTCTGGATCTTATTGCAAACCTTCTTTTTGTTCACTACAGATAACAATTGTTCAATTGAATTTGACGACTAGGTCATATGGGTGGATGAAAAGCCCATGACGGCCTTTTCCATTGGGCTGGACTACGGCCTTTCTCAAGGCATTTGCCTCTGAGTCATATGGATGTAAATTTTTGGCCTAATGGGTCCTTGCGTGTCAAACCTCCAATTTATTTGTTGAACTAACTTCATTAATTAGATAGAGGAGAGATTTAATTTATTTTTAAGAATTTCGAGCTGACCGACCCACAGAAAAACAACAAATTTGCATCCCTACTACATCAGTTCATTCTATACCCTGCTAACATCCTCCTGAATAGAAATTTGCCTACTGAGAATGGACCACACATTTTAAGCCTCCACTAAATCTCTTTTTCAAGATCATGCTATACACGTTTTATATTAAGGAAGAACAGAGTTGGAATACAATGGGAAAACCCCCAACACGACCCAAAAGAACCCTTAGCCTAATCTCCTGATAGCTGTGACCCACACACAACAACCCGGCGCGACAACACTCGAGAACACACTTGTTCCTCAAGTCTTGAACTACGGCCGCCAGCGGCCGCCGGCGTCACGGCAATAAAACCCCCGCCTATTCCACTGCAGCCAAATGCTTCTAGAGACAAGGAGCACAATTGAGTTGAAAGCATTTCTCCTATGCTTAGCAACACGCTTGCGGGACACATGCCACCAATCTGCGAAACTAGAGTCTACCGTTGGAACCAACTGCCCCCACCTTCATGGCTGTAGGAAATTGGCCCAAACTTCATGGCTATAAACACAACCAAGGAGGAGATGACTAATAAGCTCTGGGTTTTAATCACATAGGGCGCAAAGTGAAGCCCTTTCTGATGATAAACGCAACACAAGCCACTAAGGCGGTCTCCAAGAGACCCCCTCTGCATTCGTAAAGAAGGTGAAGACAGTGGTGGGACTCACCACTTTGTGCTCCCTAAAAAAAATCTAGTCTTCAGGAGCTTCCGCATTGTTCCCTGGTAAAAAAAATCTTGGTCTTCCTCTTCCTTCGCAAGAGACCTCGGAGCGGTGCTGCTGCTCCTTCCCGTTCCTTGGTGCGTGGTGCTGCTGCTGTCAAGGCGTTCCTGAGTGGTGCCGCAGCTCGATTTCGACACCTGCCCGAGGAGCTCCGCTCTCAGCTCGGCCGCAACCCAAGCACATCCTCCACATCAGGGCGAAGCCGGAGCACACCACCGTCTGTCACCGGTGAGAGCCTGAGGTCGGAAACCCCCAAATAGGTTCGTCTCCCTCTCCAGTTTCGATTAATGGCCTCGTCGGAAGCCATCATCCACCAGAGCTCTTCTGTGCGATAGAAAACGGAGAGGAGAGAGAATATGGAGGGAAGGAGGCTCCTCTCAGCCTAAGTCTGATCTTCCGATGGTCAATTTATCAAATTTGATTAAGTACGGTACCACAGTGAATCATCTCTGATGGTAGCTACTTTAGATCATGCATGTTTTCCTGACGTTTCAAGGATGCGCACATCTGACGTAGGTAACAGAGTCATGTTGATCCTAAATTATAAACGAGATTTTAGTGGAAAGACATTCCCACTAAATATTATATGAAGACAGAACTCACCAAACAAAAAAGTGGACACATTTTTCACAAAAGTTGATCCTAAATTATTACTTGCACTGCTTTGGGGTCTTTACTGGTTCATCAGACGCGCAGCCAATCGCCGTTCGGCAAGCGCGGCTTGCTGGCGGCCGGTGCATCCTATCCATGTCGGCATGGTCCATCATCTGCATCGTCTGCTGCATGACGCTGCCGCTCGCTTTGTGTCATCTGTGTTGTCTCGGAATCCAGGAAAGCGTAGTGCGACGTGTCCACAGCGGGGTAGCAACTTCAACCTTGAGCTGATCGTCAAAGCAGCGCAAAGGGGAGGCTTGGCGACTCGTGTGGGGCCACGCGTGCGAGTGTGCACCAACACCAATGGTACACGACGACGCATCGATCATTGATGCGCGCGGATGCATGGAACGTGGGAAAGGAGAAGAAGAAAGCAGGAGGCAGAACAGAGAACCCATCCAGAAATAGATAAAGGCAAGCGAGTGAGAGCGAAGCAGTTCCTCTGTAATAACTGTAGAGGGCAGTGGCCCACCGACAGATAGACCCGGTCCGAGAGAGAGCGAGGGGCACACACAGCAGAGGAGATTGGACGAAACGCTACTCGACGAACGAATGCCGGCATGGCGAAACCTGTGCCGTCGTAGACCTCTCTGAAAATTCGGTTTGTGTTCTCGTCTAAGGATCGGAGCAGTGTACTCCATCCGCATTCCTGCAGTGTCGTTGTTAAGACCATAATGTTACTTTAACTTTGAGAACCTAGCTAGATTTATCATCCTAACGACGGTTTTAATTTGAGAATAGATCGAGAGAGATAGTACCTTCTTGCACCAGTGATATCCTATTTAACTATGGACAAATCCACTAAAAATTATTTAAGCCAATTCTTTCAGCACGTAAGATATCAAATCAGGTGATAATATGTCAACTTCCATCCAACGTTATCTGTCACATCATTTTACATAATAACATAACTTTAAAATGATTTATCTCACTGATGTGATATCCATTTAAAATTTTGTTTTCATCGTTGTTTTATACGTGACACTTGTATATATTTTTAAAATAAATTAATTCATTGTTGTTTTAAATCTTCACTGCCTATTTGTACCAGCTGAATCGAGCATATTGATTTTCTTCATTTTTTAGGCCAGTAAAATTTGCATCAGCGCAACTAACATCGTCTCCTTCCTTTCCTCTCCCCGGTGCTATCTCTCATTCGGTTGACATTGTCACGCCGCTGTGTCATTTCACGCTTCCTTTCCATTGAGCTAAGCGAGCTCGCTGTCTCCGCTTTATCTTCCGGTAACACTTTATCCTGCCGCCTCTCCTCTCGAGCTGAAAGTGAAGCATTGAATCCACACCACTACCGCAAGCTACCCTCCCTAGACCGTCTGACCCCCACCCTCCATTGCTATAGAAAAATCATCTCAATATTAGACACTCTCTCCATCACTCAACCGTGTCTCTATTTTATCTTCTCCCTAACCAGAGCAGCATACCATTGAAGCTCCACCCATCACCGTTGTTCCTTTTCATCGCTGTCTCACGTATATCATTCCTCCGTACAACGACACCCACAATGACGAACTAGCCGACCGTGTTTTATTTTCTGAACGACTTATCGACATATAAATTCACGTAAAAAATACTTTAAAATACCACGGTATCACATGAGATTATAAACTAATATATAGTAGGGCATGCCTTCTTTATTACCCAGCTGACGCCATTAACTTCAGCTACAGGGTCCGAGCCTAGTGCAACAGTTGCGTCTATTTTGTATCGACTATTTTAATTCGTAGCAGCGATGCATGGGTAGTTTATAAACAGCATGTTTCGTCATGTTCTAGGGTCTTTTTCCTCAAATCTGTGATATTGATATTTGGTCACAAAAGGAACGGGGGCATCGTATTTGTTCTCGGGTTAGAAATTACCACATGAGTCACGCAAAAAGAAGAAAATTAACAACCATTGTCACTGACATTAGAAAAATAGACCATATTGTTGTCGGCCTAAACCCTCCGACGGGCGTCGACAAACAACACGAGAGCCGGGAGGCCCGGAGCCTCTATCCGCTGGCCCTGCAGCTCGCGCGCGTCCTGAGGTTAGAGTTCGTTGGGCGTGCCACCTAACCTATACCTTATCAGGAAGGTGTTTGATGTGCTTCAGCTAGTTTTCTGTATAAACAGACACATATAAACGTTAGTCTGAGCCGTAGTCGGCTCTCCGGGTGACTCTTACATCGGCTGTAGAGAGCCGATGGTAACCCAGTTCGAGATTGGATCCAAAGACCCGATTAGAGATGCTTAGATCTGATAGTGGTAGGATCTTGCTCCACTATCATTAAGCTGATCTAATCTACGGTAATGAAAATCCTCACCGTGTAACCGGAACATTCCATGCGTGACCAGACCTAACAAGCATGAAAAACGACAGGACGCTAATCCGAAAAGAGGTAAAAAAACCAGTGAGAGCCGATTCCCGAAACGATTCCTTCTCAAATTAGCGTAAAATGTTTATCATGTTGCCGGAGCATCTAGCCCATTTGAAGGGCCTAATTATACGGGTATCAAGTTAAATCTTTAACATGAAACATAGCAAGATGCAACCCTCGTGCTCGAGATCGTGTGCGAGAATAGCCAAACATCTGCGGGCGGCGAATAATGCGAGAATATGACAGACAAATTGACGCGAGCGATGCAAACATTTATGATAACTAGT
>VSTD030001128.1:0-13763 GCA_008808055.3 Sporobolus alterniflorus
TGGATCGGTCCGGGTTGAGATCTAACTAACATGGTGGTGTGGCGAGGCGGTGGGGGTGCCGCGGGCACGGTGTTGAAGAAGGAGAAGAAGGAGGTGTGAGAGGTTAGAAGTCGGAGGCGGAGGCGCGGGTGGTCGAGAGGCGGAACTGGCAGGGAGGCGGTGCCGAAGGGGACCAATAGGTTATAGAGTTGCCCGCTTGCGCTCGCACACAACCGGTCACACAGTAACTAATCGGACCCAATTCATTATTGAAATGAAACCCTGAAAATACAACACACCTCGTCATCACTTGATCAATGTCAGCGTTCCAGGAACCTGGAGACACGACGCATGTCCATCCATCTTAATTTACACACACCCTAGTTGTTGTACTGTGGTACAGCTCCCATGCCCAAGCCATTCTTTAGGAGATCGCATCTAATCATCATGTGATTAGTAACGGCTTGGACAACGATGACTAGTTCATCCCGATCCGTCAGTAGTAGTGCGACCCGATAGGCTAGTTGATTTGTCGCCCCGGCCGCCGGCACGAAGATATCTCCAGCGTGGTGGCGCAACCGCGCGCCTGATGGCCCTTTCCATTGGAATCGCTCTCAACTCCTCGTCTCCGTGATCCAGATGGACCGAGCAATACATATGCCCGTCCATCTAGCTAGTCATCTGCAAGATAAGAGCTTTGCTGTGTCGTTTGTCGCCAACAAACAAAACAAGGAGCGTTACCACGTAACATGACACAGAACGGGAGGCCGAGTCATCATCAACAGCGCAGGAATTCAGAGAGAGAAACACATTAGCATATAATCACGTATTCACATCGTACACATATATTCAATGTGTTTCCAACAAGGAAAACAATGAGCTACGTACATTTGAAATGGCAATCTAGTTCAGACCAGACACATTGTTTTTTTTTCCCGACACGAGAGGGAACATACACTACGTTTCGTCCAAGAAAAAAACATTGTGGACAAATATAGCAGTTAAATGCAAAGCCTTTGCATCAGAATAACGTCCTATATGTACCGTGTTGTTCTTCGGGCTATAGTCGGCACAAATCACGCATGTACAGGATCATCAACAGAGATCCGTCGATACCCATACAAGTGGCGCATGAGGTTCGGCAGCCTTGGCTGCGCCTGCGCCGACGACGACGACACCGCAGGTGCAGCCCCGATTACCTGTATAGCCGACTTGTTTGAGCGGCCCTTCCAAGATCTTTGAATCACGCGAAGCTCTTCAGCCAACTCCTTCATCGTGGGCCTCTTGGGCATCTCGTCCACATTCAGAATAGCGCATTTGAGTGCCAGCCTCCCGATCTCGTCAAGGACTCTGATGTCTTGCTCAGCTGTCATGCTTCTATCAAACAACGCCCTCCCACTCCTCTCTTCCTCGTAGGCCGTGGTGAATTTGGCGATGAGGTCGGCATCCGTCTCCCGAGCGATGAGTGCCAGGAGGATACCACCGAACCTGTACACGTCGCTCTCCATGTTCATCAAAACAGATCCGTACCGAGCCGGGTCATCCCTGAGGATCTTCTCCAGAGGGCTAGAACCGATAGCAGCTTCGCTCTCCCTGGTAACAATAAGCTTGCAAGCCACCGAAAAATCAGCGAGCTTCGGCACGAAGTTACCGTCCAGGAGTATGCTGGACGCCGTGATACCACCGTGGCCCATGACACCAGCTGCCGAGGAGTGGAGAAACTCTAGAGCTTCTGCGATCTTAATCGCAATCCTCAGACGCAGATGCAGCGGAAGGTCCTCCTGGCCGCCTAAGACGTCGAAGAGACTACCTCTAGGAACGTACTCGTACACGAAAACCAGAGCCTCGGCTTCCAAGCAGCAGCCCAAGAGTTTGACGATGTTCTGGTGGGCGACTTGGGACAGGGTCACCCCTCCGTTGAGAAAAGCTTCTCTGGAGTCCCGGTGAAGCAGCCTCCTCACCGCCACCCGTGCATTGTCCTCGAGTGTTCCTCTGTACGTACCTCCGCCGAGTAGGCACGAGTAATTCCCTGTGACCTCGCTTATCTCCTCGACCGTAAAGATCCTCACGTTGTTACTGCCGAGTTGGGACAGAGCCTTGGAGCTGTCGTTGCCCTTGAAGAAACTCTTAAAACTGGGCATGCTTGTGCCTCGCCTATCTTTCCTGCGCCACACGGTGTGCGTGGCCAGAATGGATTGGGGAATGCAGCCCTTCATGCCTTTCTTAAGCATCCGGAGCCGTTTCGCCACGTCACTCATCTGAGGGCGTGTGCGCATGTCGAGCGTCAGGCATTCCAATGCCAGTTTCCTCATCTCTTTAAGAGCCTTCACACTGTTGCTCCCTCCGCCTGCTACCTCTGCGTCGAAAAGCTCTCCCAAACTTCTCCTCTCCTTCGTCACACGGGCCTTGCTGAAGGCCTGAATGAGGTTGGCGTCCCCCTGTTTGGCTCTCTTCCTAGATATCAGTTCCAGGAGGACCACGCCGAAACTGTAGACGTCGCTCCTCGGGGTAAGGCACCCCTCGTGAAGGTAAACCGGGTCCGTGTAACCTATGCTGCCTTTCAAAGTGGTGGTGAACTGAGTGATGCCACCGAAGAGAAGCCTCGACAGTCCGAAATCTGACACTTTTGTCGTAAGGCTGTCGTCCAGCAGTATGTTGGCAGGCTTGATGTCTCCATGGTAAACAAGGTTGCCGCTTGACAGGTTCATCGAGTGCATGTAGCTCAACGCTTCTGCGCACCCGACAGCAACGCCCAGTCTTACGTCCAGAGGGATGGGAGTGCCGCCGCTGCAGTGGAGCAGCTGGTCGAGGTTCCCTCCGGACACGTACTCCGTTACCAGCATCAGCGTGCTCCCGCCGATGCAGTACCCGATAAACCTCGCCACGTTCTTGTGGCTCATCTGGCTGTGGATCTTCACCTCCTCCATGAACTCTTTTCGCAGGTCCTTGCGGATGTATCTCTTCACCGCGACTAAATCAGTGTCGCCGCCATCGAGGGCCCCTCTATACACCTCTCCGAACCCGCCTTTCCCGATCGGAATGCTGTAGTTGCCGGTGATTATCTCGATCTCCTGCTCCGTGAAAATCCTAACGCTCTGCTTCGTTGCACCCATGGATGGAGGGAGGTCTCCAGTCACAAGTCTATTTCCTGGGAATTGCACTCTATGCCCCTCAAAAAAAAATCCCAACGAAAAACCTGCCAGAAAATATAACAAGCTGTTAGACGCCCTTGCAAGGCACGGTACAACTTAATTATTTCTCTCGTGTACAAAAAAAAAGTGCATCCCATTCATCGCCTCTACTTTTCCCAAACAGCGCAGCCAACTGGAGCTCTCCTAAATCTCGCGCCACGCCTAACCTAATGGATCGGATACAGTCGTGCTTTGGAATTCTCAAGAAGCATTCAAACAACTTAACTGAACATTTCATCAGCGTATCTAGCTTCTGCCATCCTGCGTTTTCTTCGTCTTGTATTTCTCGGGATCCAGCCTGCGGTCCGAAGGGATTTCCCAAACTCGTAAAGCACATGTTAATTTTGCCAACTGGATGCTTATCTAGAGACAGCTTCTGCGATTCCTACAGCTCGATCGACTGCAACTCCTACAATTTGCACTAGATTTCCCAAACTGCAAGGGCTTGACATTGGGAACAAGCTCGAATACACACACACACACACCGCACCTGGCAAAATGATTCTCATCAAAACGACAGAAGGAGAGAACAGGGAGCGTGTGCTGGAGAAAGAACATACCGGAGGAGAGCTTCACCGCTGGACCGAATGAATCCACGGCGCAACTCGCCGCTGCTTCCCCTTCGCCTTCCTCCTCAGTCCCTCGAGCTTAGAGTGCTTGACCAGCCCAGCTCGTACGAGTCTTGTCAACTGTCTCACCTCTGCAGAATTCGGAGAGTGACAAGCAGGACCAGACGTAGTTAATACCTGCATCTAGTGCGAGAGTTGACTTTGAAAAGTATGGCGGCCAATGCGGATCGGACGAGATCGAACTGCTTTAATCTAATGGGTCGTTGCGGTAGGATATTGCGAAGGATACTTACACTCGAAGCACTGCTGCCGGCACGAATCCCATGGCTGTCTGAGCCCGGAGCAGCATGTGCAGCCAACCAACCAACCCATCCTTGTCGATGGATGTCTCCGAAACTTCCGTCCACATGTCCGACGGGAAAAAATCGCGTCCCTCTCCCGTCTGCCCTCTCTCGCAGGGTGCTTACCTTCACTGAAGAAGAAGACTAGTTCAAGTCGAAACTCAAGACTGAAATACGGAGTAGCTGTCAGTGCCCCCTTGAATCACGTTCTATCATCTTCTACTGTGCTCTGCCAAGGAAGAAACAAAAAAGGAATATACATGCACGGCCGTGCAACCTCGGCCACCTCTTGCTTATCTCAGCAGATACTCTCTCTTTTTTATGTCAAACAGACGGCATTGGTCGTCAGAGGTTCAGCTTTGCTCGGACAAAGAGTTCCAGAGACTGACAAACTCAAAAGGTGAAAAAGGGGATGATTTGCATGGTTGCCACTAAACAAAAATTCTTCAGGATGCAGAGACAAATCCTTCAAATAAAGAGGCACCGAAGCAATTCTGTCATAAAAAAAAAGACCCTTTACTTTATTTTGCTTCTGTATGAGACATATATCATACCATGCTATTACATGTTCACGACATTTTGTCCTAGAAAATTTCTGGCTGCAACATATTTTGTTTTTACTTCAGACGATGGTGTATAATTGTGAGCTTGGTTACACTGTACTTCAGATGACATCATTGATGCGATTCCTCTTCTAAGGCCTCCTTTGAAAGACAAGATTTTCACAGGAATTTTAAGTTTATCTTGCTCTCTAAACCAATATCATTGAAGCGGTCGGTTCCTTACGGCCAACTGGCCAAGGCAGGATTTTCATAGGACATTGTTCAATTTTGTAGGAAGAGCACAAGATTGAGGAAGAAATCCTCCAATAATCAATCACGTTATATTATCTTTTTGTAGACGATATTCTGCAGTCAAAAATAAAAATACAATGCAACTGGTATTTCTAGGAAGGACCCAGCTAAGCCAGAACGCGCGACTGGGTGTCATCTTCCTCCTCCCGCTCTCCACTGCTGCCTCATCCAGCTCCCTCCGGACCACCTCTCCTCCGGCAACCCGCCCCTCCCACTGCTCGCCATCTCACGACACCTCACCACCAACCCGCCCACCCGGCCTCTGCACCGTCACCAGCGAGCTCCTCGCTTCTTCCCCCACCAGAATCCAAGCGCCCTCGACAGAGTCCGAGTTTCAGACATCAGCGTTGAAGCGCAATCCAAGGTTCCAAGCTTATGAGAGCACATGATACTTTCATTGTTTCTTTTTTTCCGAACAATGTATAACTTCCATGGTTAGAAATATGGTGCATTAACATACAGCTTGAACAACAAATCAGTAAAAGCAATGGAAAAAAAATACATGTCACATACAGATACAGTTATCAGGTTTCTTTGCAAAATATATCAGGACCCAAGCAAGCAAAGGAACTAGCCGCTTGGGGTGGGTATCAACGCCAGCATTTGATTCTTGATGATGCCCATGCACATCTCAATCTCCCTGAAGATCGGTATGTTCTGGGAGGTGCATGGTTGTAGGCGTGATAGCGCTGAATCAAGGATAAGTGCAACTTCAGCAGGATGATACTGCTTCTCTGTGCAGTTCTACAAGTGGAAACGGCAGTAGTATCAGACCACTACACAGTGAAAGCGTTGGAATACTCTCAAATCCAAACTGTGCACAGGGCTTGAATGATTTACCTGTATCATAAGTATCGTGGCTATGCAGGACGAAATCAATTCTGTAGGAAACTGGGCTTCAGAATCGCACCCGTTAAACAATCTTTGACCAGAAGTTGCAGCGGCAGGCGCTCCGGTATCTTGATGGGATGTATTTGGCTGTCTTGAATCGGAAGGTATCCGTCTTATACCTAGTATGCTTGAACCATAGCCAGTACCACGACTATTAAGATTATCTAGTGCTTCACCTATTTTAGCAAAAGCATTCTCTCCTTCGCTAACTTTGCACATTGCCTGGCAAAATGAGTAAACAAAGAAAGGCAACAACTAAGTACATTGAGATAAAATTAATCCAAAATATGTAGAATCTAATAAAGGCTTATATTTCTGTAGCATAATAATGGAATATTATAAATAGACAATGATTCAGTCAAATAGGCATTCCAAAGGCAAAAATTGCCCACTAATAAAAAACATAAACAAACTAAGAATGTAGCATGTAAAAGCTTTCCCAACAAAAGAGGCATCTCAAGTACAAATCTGTAACCACAAATATTCAACTTAAAGTTGAAATGCAACCATGATATAACTTTTTAAAAAAATATAGGTGGTCAATTTTATCACAAACACATCTTATTATTGGATTAACTGTTTTCAATTTTTTAGAAGGTAGTCAATTTTGCATATTGTGTCCATTGAACAGTAGTAGTTTACTCTTTTTTGCCAATATGAACTTTAAATTTCTTGCTCCTGTCACAACTGTGGAACAGAGTTTGTTTAAATGGAAGTCCTTTCTTCGCAAAATGCAGAGAATAAATATTCAGTTTCTTCCATGCCATATGGTGATAGTTCAAAATACATAAAGTGATGAGTTCATCAGAACCAGGAGGAATCCTAAGTCAGATAGCACAAACATCATATTGAAAAAAAAGACAAATAACTGACATACTGACCTGAACAGCAACATCAACCATCAGTTTTGCTCTGTGCCTTGAAGTTTCAATAACTTCAATCACTTGGGAACCGGATTCTGGATTAATATAACCAAAACGATTATATGGATTTGGTGCTCTAGTAAAGGCTCCACCATTTTCCATGGAAGTAGGGCATGACTGTACTTGATTCCCATGACACGTGTTACGCTGCCGCAGAGAAAGCAAGGCTGAAGCTACCTGCGGATGAAAGCAGTTTGTCATTCACCAAAGTGCATGAAAACTTAAAGCAACACTTTTGAACTAGGGCACGTTACTTGATCATTAGAATCTCTTAGCTGCACAAACACCATAGCATATTGTGTCCTGAAATGCTTCAAGTCTCTAATAGTTTCACCATCCTTTTGCTTTCCCGACACTTCTTCATTCATGTGTCTCAACTCTACCAATAAAGCTTCCTACAAAAAAGTTAACAGTTCATCATAACCAAAACAAAGACTCTAAATAGATTAAAAATCTTCACAATTTAATGAAGAAAAAAAATCCAAAGCATACATATCTAAAACAAACAATAATACCATGCCAATTATGTTCCACAGTGAAATACAAACTGCAACTATCCTGCATAAACAAGTGCAAAGTGCAGGCTCCAGAATGATTACGATACGAATCTGTGGTGTGTTTCTTGTGACCATCTAAGAATGGTCTTAGTGGTCCCTAAAACTTGAGCATGACTGAGCACCTCAATGCATGCTGTGCGCATGTACTGACTACATAACTGAACAGACTGAGAGCTAACTGTTGCATGATTCACAAAAAAAGAGCTAACTGTTGCATATGCGCAGGACAGCCAACAAAGAAGACCTTGAAGCCACACCCAGATCTGGGAACTCAAAACAATTCATCTTTCAATCGTGCAAGTGAAGTATCTCTTTTATTCTCTATGGTTATGGTCGGTAGCCCACATCACATACCAATCAGCCGAGACTATAACCACAACCACGAGACAGTTGCTGTAAAAATCAATGTTGACTCAGTTATGCCAACTGTGCTATGAGTGTACGGATTTTCGTTAAATCTAATTCTTTGTCGCAAGGCAGAACTTCATTAAAGATAGAAAAATGATCCTATTTTGTTTCTGCTTTCAAACATTACAGAAACGAAAATGAGGCACAAGCCTTGTTGCACTTGCCTTTTTATCAAGAGCACGTGACAATTCAGCAAGAGCTCTTATATCAGCTTCGCTTTCCTTTATCTGTGAGAGACTGCATGGCTGATTGTACATTGCCTGTTGTGCTGCAACTGCAACCTCATTAACTGTAGCTTTGGCCTGTACAATTGAATCAACTGTGTCACCCTACACAAATCCCACAAGGGAATCAGTTTGCATATTCTATATATAGAGGTAACTAGCTTCCCCATGGAACATGCTATACCTTTGCTTGCTTCATTAAAGTATTAATTGGGTAACCAGAAGGTATATGCAAGGCTGCATCGGCACCATTTACATTCACATTTGATCTGAATCTTGCTGCACTTCCACTACCCAAATCTTTCATCTGATCCTCAAGTTTCACCTCCGATAAGTATTTGTTCATGATATTTTGCTGCCTGAGAGACTCAGGGAAATTTTCCATGGGATAGAGGGGCATACAATCAATATCCTGCAAAACAATTCCTTTCAATGGCAAAACAAAATCTTATTTGATATACCAACTCTTTCAACTGAGCATCAATAGTTTATGATGGTTCAAAATAGAGGTGAAACAATATCATTTGTTATTACTCCATGTCATTGATGATTAGTTGTTTAATAAGGAATATAAACTGAGAAGTCTTGCAGTGACTTTTACACAACACTTTCATTTCACAATTTTTGGATACATAAATACGAGACAAAAGGCCACAACAGTACTGTGGATAGTAGAAGTCCCATGTAATAAATAAGACTCCATAACACAACAGCACATCAAGCAAACAAGATGTTGAGCAAAGCCAAGGATGCACTTGATCTAAGCATGAACAATATAGCAAAGGGGAACACAAGAACAAAACATGAAGGAAATTGCTTTCCAATATCAAAGTTCAGAAAATGTCTTCTTGTTATGTTCATGGTTGGGTACATATTTGAGGTTCGAGTATATACTGTATAGAGGGGTTAAGGACAAGTGGTGACTAGCAACACTCTTCTTATTTATTCTCAATGTTGTAAAACAAACAAAAAAAGTGGTAGGCTCAAGGCAGGCAGAAGAGTGGTGTCTGGAGCCTAATTTGACACCTTAGCTACAAAAAATCAAATGAATCAGTCCCCACCCGGCCAGGAGCCGTTATTCATGAAATCAACAAGGGAAAGAACCATATGATCGCATATTTAGTCTTTTGCTGTTATAATGTAACTAGTGATGCATAAGTGCATTTAATTCTGTTGGACTGCTGATCGACTAGCACGGTGTGGATTGGATCATCGTGAACAATACCCTCTATGCGACCAGGAGGAAGAAACCATCAACCATCTTATGATTTCCTGTGTTTATGCACGGCAATTCTGGTTCAACCTTCTACAAGGTGTCCATCTCCAGGAGCTAACTCCTCAGCCGGGCGATACCTCCTTCCTGGAGTGGTGGAGAAAGGCAAATGAGCGGTTACCGGGTCCAATCAAAAATGGGTTTAATTCACTGGTCATTTTGGGTGGTCATTTTGGGAGCCTGTACTTTATGGAAACATTGAAATCGGTGTGTTTTTTGTTAGCTACTCTGCATCGACTAGTCGCACCCAAAAGTTTAAGCTGATGAGGGAAGGTAGGCATTTTACTTATAGTTTAACACTCCCCCTCACGTGCATCTCCCGTAGGGTGCAAACATGGAATAAGAGTTGACTGCAATTTATTTTGATAAATCGCGTCCGCCAGGATTTGAACTTGAGACCTCTGCCTCTGGTACCATATTAGCTACTCTGCACCGACCAGTCACACCCAAAAGCTTGAGCTGGTGAGGGAAGGTGGACATTTCACTTATAGTTCAACATGTTTTATGGTATTGCTCCTGGTATGGCTGGTGCTATGTTATAGGCTGAAGAGGAAAGAAAGATATGGGAGCTGACCGGGGCAAGAGGGATCACCTACTTGATGGAACAACTCCCAAGTGCTTAGATAGGTCACAATCTGATACTTCAAATGGGTGCTGATGTAACTTGAGTGGGGACTGTCGAGTGAGTGAGTGTGTGTGTTTGTATGCTGTTTTAGGCTCTAGCCCTTTTTTCTTCTTAATATAATGATACGCAGCTCTCCTGCGTGTTCGAGAAAAAAAAAGTCTTCCATTTGAACTAGAATTGTTATCCTAAGCATCATATATTTAAGAGCCATGAGCATTTCTTAAGTGCAGGTGATCTAAACAATCAGCAGAATGCAATGTAAATCAAAATTAAATTAAACTTCATGAAGTTAATTAAAAATAACTAAGAAAAATAGCAACTCTTTACCATCACAAACTCAACACCCAGCTCAGGTCGATCAAACTGAACCTGGTAACGATTATTGTCAACAGTCAGAACATTCCCATTATGAAGTTCTCTTGTTCTAGGATGACAGGCTATAACCCACTGTCCAACTGCTAGAGGTCGTGCAAGATCTGTAGGTAGACATTCCCGAACACCAGATTGAAGTTCAACATAGTGCTGCCTCACTGAATCACGATATTGAGAAAGTTTTTCTCTCTCCTCATGTAAAAACCGTTTTGATAAACGACGTGGCTTTCCAAGTGAACTGCAAAACAGTAAGATTTAGGAAACGATTATAACTAACGCAACCAAAGAACTGAACTTTACAAACCTCCTTATGACACCCCACTCAACACGAGTCAGCCTTGGAACATGGCCCAGCTTGACATGATTCAAGTACTCAACAAATTCGCTTTTTGCAAACCATGGATAATCAATTGAACCATAGAACCATTCAAACATGCACCACCTCCGAAGCAAACGTGATGACAAGCAGTGAGAGAGTTTGTCCTGCATCAGGTAAAAGTTCATGTTAATTTTTCAACTCAGCAGATGACAAAAGCATCACTCTGTGAATTTAACTTGATAAAAGGCAGTATCAGACCTTAAGATCAACGACACTATTCACTGTGTAAGAAAGTTTATCACTTCCGGCATTGTCAGTATCCTTGGTAGGTTTACATTCTTCAGTTAGTGCTTGCTGAATGCCTAATTTACGGTGGCTTTTACCCTTTGATGACAAGTCAGCTTGTGGAGTTGCTTCACCTTGTGTGGTTGTCTCTGCAATATCCATGGTTTTTTTTCCAAAATCAGTATGAGAACTTTCCTGTGTGGACTTATTTTTTAAAATGGACTAATATGAGTAGACTACCTTTATTAGAATATACCTTCCCTTCTTCAGCAGAAACCTACAAAACAAAATATGGAGGAACAAAATTTATGTTGCTTTAAGTAAGCAGACGGATATAAAACAAGAAAGGAAAAACTTGATGATCCTTTCTTTTCGTTAGAAACCCCATGGGAAAGCTTCTTTCCATTGCATATATGATGTGACATATAAGTTTGAAATTATATTATTTGTGTTTAAAGTAAGAAATGGTTAAAAATATATCAAGTAAATAAGCAATAAACAAAAAGGATTCTACATGTTTAGTGTTTACAACATAAAATGAAATCCTTTGAAGTTTCTGAAAATATGTAGTAATATGGCAATTATTATGAGCAGCTACGCAACAAGCTACAACAAATCTCTGAAAGACAAGACAGCAATTGATCTATGAAACAAATCACAATTACATTTGCATGACATCTTATTCAGCCTATGTGACAACAGAATTCACTGTGTAGAAAAGGTTTGGTATAACCAAATCCAGGCTTTAAAAACCTAAGGACTAATGTGCAGCCAAATTAAATACGTTGAGGTCATCCACATCACTAATTCCAGTCCATTATATATAAAAAAAAGAAGATATGCACATAAAGGAAGCTGGGTATAGAGCACAATACCATACAGCTTATATCCGTTTAAGGAATGTAAGAAGTAGGGCCATCAGCAAAAGGTTGGTCCCTCATAAACATAAGGAAAAGGAACAGAACAATTCCAACAAGAATGAAATAATGGCTAGTGGCTCAACAAAAATGGACAGCTGACCGATTAGCACGACATGGGTTGGATCATGAGGAGAAGTGCCCACCCTGTGACCAGGAGGAAATCATGGACCACCTACTGATTTCTTGCGTTTTCTCAAGGCAATTCTGGTTCAGATTTCTACAAAAGGTCACTCTCCAGAATCTCTCTCCACAAATGGATGATCCTCTCTGGAATGGTGGAGGAGGACAGAGGAGCTGACTCTAGGAATGGTTAGAAAAGGACTTAATTCCATTATCATTTTAGGCGTCTGTACATTGTGGAAGCATAGGAATCGGTGTGTGTTTGATGGAGTGGTGCCCAATATGGCTGCTTGCCTATCACAAGCTGATGAGGAAAGGAGAGTGTGGGAGCTAGCTGGCGCCAAAGGCATATCCTTTCTGATGGCACATGTCATGTGCGGACGCACATATGCCAGGCGCGCCCGCGACGTGCGCCGTGCGGGGCAGGCGCAATAAAGATAGAAACTTATTATCCTCTAGGGAATAAAGATAGAAACTTAAGATTAGTTAGTTGTTTTGGAAATTCCTAGAATCAAGGAGAGACTTCCCTATTCGGTTGGGCCATTGGCCATATATACTTGTAATCGCTGGACAATGAAGGCAAGCAGAAATCATATTACCAATCTCTCTCCCTCTCTCTGTTAAGCCTGCGGTTGAGGGGAAACCCTCACCAGAGAAGATGGCTGACGGCTACGAGCTGCGTAGCCACGGTCCGGCGCGTCGCGGGCTCGGTGCCCTTGACAGCGCCACTCACAGATGACACCTCCGCGCCGCGGTAGGGGTGGGACATGGTTGTCTTCCCAAAATCTTCATGGCCTCTGGTGTCATTCGGTTGCTCGCAGATGAAATTTAAAACCAGAAGCGATGGTTCCAACTTATAAATCAAATGTTCTACCTATAATACTCTATTGTTCTGTGAAAGGAGGTCAAATGCTATAGTAATAAACCCTGATTGTTCTGAAATTCGAAATAAATGTCTATCCAAGTCATGCTGCTGCGTTGAGGTTAGGCTATTGCTGCGACTGTCCAACTGGAAAAAAAGAAGATCCAACCATGCTTCGCCTGAAATTACTGGTTATCGAAGGGGCACGAATGCTGAGATCTTGAAAAAATGAGAGGTCTAGAGTACTATGCATGCGGAGAAGAAAGGCTCCCTTGGGAGGGAGGAGCTCGAGGCAGGCCATAAGAGCAGCATACTATTTATACTATTAAACCGGGAACAATTCCTTAGTAAAGGTGTTGCCCTAGTTGAGAAGGTTCAGGAGCTTGGTGATGACCTACAGATACACACACGGAAAAAAGACCATCAATCACAGGGCATTAACGTTGGGTAGAGGTACTGCATAATCTAGATATAAGTGCATCACACATTTGCAAAATCAGGTTTATAGCAATGCTTTTTACAGCCCTGATAATCATAGCAAAGTATTCTACAGCCCTGCTAATCTTGCCTATGAATCACGGATGCCTTTCAATCGGCATAAAGAACAAAATATTATTGCCAATTCCAATGAAATCAATATAGAAAAAATTTAAGTACTATACCTTGTTTATTGTGCTCTGGGACCTCTTTGTCAACCTTGAATCCCAAACTATCAGCCCGCCGTACCAATGTTCCTGAGACATCCCTCCTCTTGTACACCTGAGGTGCACAATGGAAAATTCTCAAAACATCAGATACAACAACAAAAAATGAGTTATTTGATTAAAAGGAGTTCATCTTCAAAGTGTCATATGTTATAGACGCCTTTGTAGGCCACACATATCAGCGCAGGCCCAAATCGGCGCAAACGCAGGAGATAAAGACTCCAACACAAGATAATTAGATATAGTAGAGAATCAGTTTAGAGATAGAAAGTCGTATAGGGAGGAAAGTCTTGTAGGCGGCAGGTTATATAAGCCGCATAGATTGAAGGAGAGAGGGGAGAAGAAG
>VSTD030001129.1:0-13760 GCA_008808055.3 Sporobolus alterniflorus
GTGATCCGGTAAAGCATGAGCTTACTAAGCATATTGGTGTTGATGCTCATTTTACACGATCACAGGTTCAGGATGGTATTGTTGCTCTTTAGTATGTGCCTTTAGAGCTCCATATGGTAGATTTCTTCACGAAGGCTCAGATTCGTTCTCATCATCAGTTTTATCTCTCTAAACTCAGTATTGTTGATCCACCATGAGTTTGAGGGGGTATTAGATATGTATTAGCCTTTTCTATTATTATATTTCTCCAGAGAGTTCTTTGTATATTCTCCCTCTCCTGTACATATATATATTCCGGCCTTTGGCCCTCAGATGAATACAAGTGCTATTCATAACAAAATTAGGCAGTTGATTCTATAGGCTGTTGGTAGGCACACGAGTAGAATAGGACATCTAATGCAATAGCTCATTCTGGTTGTTTGTTTGATGAGTGTGCTACATTACTTTTCAGGATAATTTGAAGCTGATGGATGATCTAGCTGCTTTGAGGCCAACAGTGTTTGCAAGCGTTCCCGGGTTATACAACCAGATTTATGCAGGGTAATACAGCCGTGCCGCTAATTTATATATTTTATATTTGTTACTTTGGTGTTACTGCTTCTCCATGTCCAAATTCTGCTGGAAACTGAAACTCTTGGATAGAGCAATACCATTGGAATTATTCCATTTTGAGTTTTTTTGGCTTAAGAGCCATCAGCAAAACAAGTGTTGCTAGATGTTGAAAAGTGAAAATTAATGAGATAAAATGAAATGGGACCAGCATTGGACCAACAGCCGAGCTTTTAGCAGCTCCGAGAACCGAGATGATCTTGGAAATTGGAAACTAGTGGGAAATGGTTTTGAACTGTTAGAGAGTTATTTGTAATAAATAGGGGTCCATGGGCTGAGTGTGTATAGGGTTGTTGGGCCCTGTGTGTGGGGGAGGCCCAACCCCTAGACTATATATTTGTACTCCTAGTCTTGGAATCAATTGAGCAGCCTTTCTCCCCATTTCAACATGAACCATATTTGTACTTTTATGATGTTGTTTCTTCATCATTTTTTCTGGTACTGCTATTACGTAGCTAGCTGTTTATTTACTCTGTAGAATTACAAATGCTGTGAAGGAGTCTGGTGGGTTGAAAGAAAGATTGTTTCATGCCGCATACAATGCCAAGAAGCAAGCAATTATTAATGGTAAGAAACTGATTAGCAGAGTTTCTCTGTATGAATATTGAAACACACTCAGCACTTGGGACAGTCATCCCTGTACAACATACTTAAATTGAAAGAGTCGGCATGGATCCAGCCATTATGTTGTTGTTTAATTCATCTTATAAGTTTGATCTTTATAAATATTGAAACATACACTTGCTAGAGTTGTACCTACCCCCAACTTGCTTGGGACTAAAAGTCTTGTTTGTTGTTAGACTTGCTACAGTTGTACCTTTACAGCGTACTTAAAGTGAAGTTCATCTATTATATAGAAGTGTTGGCATGGATCCAGCCATTTGATTGTTGCATTACTCATCTTATATGGTCAGTCAGCTACTATTTTTTCTTTAATTAGTTCTGATCCTGCTGGTTGCAGTACGTGAAATGGCTGAAAGTATATTTACCCCAAAGAAAAGATGCAAAATGTGAAATTTTGTGCCATTGTTTGATTCAATTCATCTCTAACATTTTTAACATAATATTACTTGTTTGCTTTGTATTATTAGGGCGAAATCCATCCCCAATGTGGGACAAGTTGGTATTCAACAAAATAAAAGCTAGGCTTGGTGGACGAGTGAGACTCATGGCTTCAGGTGCTTCTCCACTGTCACCAGATGTCATGGAATTCTTGAGAATGTAAGCTGACTTCTGAGCTCCCTTTGGTGGAACATGTTCACTATTTGGAACTTTGCTTTACTAATAACAAATACTATTTGAATACTGATAGATGCTTTGGTGGTGAAATTCTTGAAGGCTATGGAATGACAGAGACATCTTGTGTCATTTCTACAATGGACATTGGTGACAGGTCAATTGGTCATGTTGGATCCCCAAATTCTTCTTGCGGTAAGCTGTTGGTTTTCAAGGATAGAATTTGATTTGCTTGCGTAAAACATGCACTTTTGTCGACAGAAGTTTCTTCTAAGTTCAATTGAGTGGTTTATAGAACATCTTAGATATAGAAGGTAGCCAAAAGTGATAATGAGGTATTGCCACTGAAACTAATTGCACTGAAGAGTTTACTATTTTGAATTGTCATTATTTTACGATTTGTATGCAGCATCTGATCCAAGGATTGTTTTCAAATTTGACCATATTGTCCAGTTAAAGGTCTAATAATACATTTTGATTGGATTTTGTTAAGGATTTTTTTGTTGTTGAAAATCAATATTGGTTCCCTCGACAAAAAATGAATTAGGTTCCATCTCAAGATCACAAGAATTTTGCTTTTTTGCGTTACCTTATTCTTTCTAATGCAAATCTTGTTTTCATCTCCAGAGGTTAAACTTGTGGATGTCCCAGAAATGAATTATACCTCTGAGGATCAACCATATCCTCGTGGAGAAATTTGTATTAGGGGACCTACAATTTTCTGTGGATATTACAAAGATGAAGTCCAAACGTAACGTGCAATCCTCTTTGTTCACATTTATATATTAACTATTTGTGTGCTAAAATAGTTGCATTTGAAAACCTGTAGAAGAGATGTCATTGATGAAGATGGCTGGTTGCACACTGGGGACATTGGTCTGTGGCTGCCTGGAGGGCGTTTAAAAATTATAGATAGGTAAAATGGAATTAGTTTCTTGTTTTCTATTTTCCTATTCTTTGGAAGTTGCAATGATAATCTTGTGCTTTTGTATTCTGTTGCATTACTCCTTGTTTCTCGTGCAATCTTTGTATTTGTGCTGCACATATTTCCTAAGCTATTCATTTTAATATGTTCCCTTGATTCTGTTTGATCTAACAAGTTTTCTTCCTAAGTTACTAATTGTTTATATTATTTGTGGACTCTAGGAAAAAGAACATTTTCAAGTTGGCTCAAGGAGAATACATTGCTCCAGAGAAAATTGAAAATGTTTATGCTAAATGTAAGTTCATTGCCCAGTGCTTTGTATATGGTAATGTTCGTGACTGTGTATTAGCTATAATACTGAATATGGCCATGTTTATGCTAAGCTGTTGTTTGAACGCAGGTGATAGTTTAAACTCTTCCCTAGTTGCCATCGTTGCAGTTGAACCAGATGTGTTGAGAGCCTGGGCTGCATCTGAAGGAATCCAGGTAAAGCGATTTTGAAAATCACACTTGTCACATATATGATCCGCCTCATGAAGAAGAGGAAGTAGTGGACGAACTCACACTGATCAAGTTTAAGAATATAGAACAAACATTTTTTTCATCTGTTTGGTCATCAATGGAGTGAAATTATGGAAGTCCCTTTCACCCCTCCAATCGGTCTTGCTCAGCAGTGTAGGTTGGGGGTATGAGGCTTAACTTTGCCATGGGATGAACAGTGGTGGATATTCCACAGATACATGTTTATGTTTTACTAATAATGAACTTTATAATTAAAAGAGTGATTTGAAGAGTGGCTTTAAGAACCGGAAAAGGTTGAAACAGTACTGGACATACACAAAAATTGAAAATTTCACACTGTTGGATGATTTGGATAACATGGAAATGAGATGTGTTGTATTGCTATGCTAGCGTTGCCCTTGTTTTCCTTAACACCTTTGATGTTTTACCTCTTGAGAGAAACTTTGTAGATTAGTAGATATACTTGTCTATCATGCTAAAGAATGACAAAAGACAACTCACATGTTTTGTACCTTACCTGCACAACACTTCTTCATTGGTTCCCCCAAACAATTTTTTTTCTGAATTGCACAAGAATGCAGCTCTTTGTACTTCCTCTTCTTTTTCATACTCTAATGTGTCCTTTCTAAATTACAGTACGGGGACTTGAGAGAGCTTTGTGCCAACCCTAGAGCAAGAACTGCAGTCCTGTCTGATATGGATTCCACTGGCAAGGAAGCGCAGGTTTTTAATCTCTATTCCAACCTTGCATATTCAATCCATGTGTGAATCTTTCTGTTATATTGTAGGTGTGATTCCTTATTGACATATCTGTGCTTATTGTACCAGCTAAGGGGTTTTGAATTGGCTAAAGATGTTACACTTGTTGCTGAACCATTCGCATTGGAAAATGGTCTCCTCACCCCAACATTCAAGGTAAGCCCATTGAATCTGTTGGAGCCTTGGAGGATACTCTAGTGTTGAAACGCTGACAATTTATCGCAATGCCTTTGTAGGTAAAAAGACCGCAAGCTAAGGCATACTTCACAAAAGAAATCTCAGATATGTATGCACAACTGCAAGAGACAGAATCTCAAAGGCATGAGTTATAATCCGAGAAAAGGCTGGATCAGTACGGACACACAGGAAACTGGTTTCCACAATTTGTTTATCCCACATCATGAAATAATTAAGTTGCCTTCTCGCTGAGCCGGTGAACAATGGTAGCTGCCATGGACAGGAGTCAATATTTTTGCTGATTCTCTAGTGGCTGGCAGTGCTCGGCACAGAAATAAAAATAAAAATATCTCTTGTTATAAAGATAAATCTTTGTCATCTATAAAAACTGAATGTCCCATTATGGATTACACAGTAAGTTTTTTTTTTCGAGTTATACATGTAACCCTGGTCTTGCAGGCGTGTCAGATGGGCCTGAATAGGGTCTTGATACATAGAAAAACAATTTTACAGCAATGCTTTATTTACTACAAATGTAACCTTAGCAGTGGTGTGCAAAATCGTTCGTTTGGATTGTATATAACACCTCCTTTTATCTTCTAATATACGGAGTATACAGTTTATAAACACGGCAAGCGGGTAATTAGTTTTTGTACTAACCCCTAACGCTTTTCCAGTTTCTTGAATGTGTCGCGAACGGTGGAAATTTTGCGTGGATGGAAATACTGCATGCTTAGATCAAGATAAAATGAGCTAATAACATTCTCATGTGACCCACCGTGACCCACGTTCACCATCAGCTATTCAGCTTTGCATTCACCATGACGGCCAAACAATTTGACTCCCGTTTTGTCAGCTCGTGTTCGTCACGCTCACGCACCGTCCAAACGGCATAACGCGACGGGTGTCCGAGGCAAAGAGGGGAGCAGCCAATACGTTCAGAACGCGGCGGCGCTCCGGCGAACCAGCGAGCAGCCGGGTGCAGCGTACCGGGGTGGTAGTTGTTTCAAATGACGACCGTTGCTTCGGGCATGTGCGGTTCAGATGAGGCGTGGTAACCCAAGCTACTATTCGTGGGCCGTAGCCACAGGGCCCAACGCAGTTTCCTCTCTTTTGTTTTTAATCGTAAAACGTTTAGCTGTGCTGCAGCGAACGGAGTCCATCTCAACCTAACCAGCCGGTCAAGAAAGCGTAGATGTGGTTGCGCCGGCAATTCTCCAAAAGCACGAGTAATATTACGAACTAGAAGTTTGAATTCAAGGTAATAGTATCTTCATGTTCGTTACACTGATGTTGCATATAGCAACAGAATTTCATGACACTTCCTAATTAAGCAAGAGGTTCTGGATGTAACTTTTCTACTAATTAACACACGCTATTTCGACGAGGATGCTAGGAAACTTGGGAAAACCACACACTCTGATGATTGCTGATCTGCAACCCATATGGCTCTTATTAACGGAAATCCTCGCGGAGCGTGAATCATGTGTTCCCTCCCGTGTGAAGAATGACGGTCAGCATCTCGGACTCAGCGGCAGCGCGGGAGAGAGGAGACGGCAGCGGTGACGAAGGTCACCGGTGGCAGAACCGGGTGCCGTGCGGGTGGTTCGAGGAGGTGGCGCCCGTCGGGCGGCGGATTAGCGCCGGCGGTGGCGACGGCACCCATTATCAAAGTTAGGGCTTGGGGTTATTTAGGAGCGGCGGCGACTTTCGGTGACAGGCCATGGGGGACTAGCGGCGGGTGACGGGGCGGCTCAGCCACGGGCGGTGGGCGGTGCCGGAGTGGCAGCGTGCCAGAGAGGCGTCAGGAGCGGAGGTCGCGGGCGTCGGGAGGCGTCGGAGGTAGCGGGAGGTAGACGAAGGCCGACTGATCACGCTCTCCGCTTAACGCGTGACCCGTCGTGCCTAGACAACTTTTTTTTTGACAATCCTGCTGCAAAAACAAAGGAAAAAAAGAAAAAAATGATTTTAGTTACCAGTTCCCTGACTCATCAGAAACTAGTAGATGTAAACTGATCAAAGAAAAAAGCACCATTCTAAGCCTTTTTCTCAGATGGAGAACTCGGACGATCCATCGGTGGCACGACAGACCCCTGTTAGTTAGTTTGATGCAATCGGTAAGCATTCAAATAATACAGACGTGTTTCCTTGTTAAAAAACAAAACCCGGAGCAGGAGGTAATAAAGAGGAGAACTACATGCATGTATGCTTACCGTAACCCGGGCTATCCTTTTCTCAGGCCTCAGTAATCGTTTGCGCTGCAAGTCGGATATTACACGCAACCATGACACCAACGCCGCGCGTCCGGTTCGCCACGGGCGACGGCAGAAGCTTGTTGATGCACTATAGGAAAACTGATTTTTTAGTTTTTTTAAATTCCTCGAGGAGTCAACTATAACTATATAAGTGAAATCAGCCTCCACCATTCTCCGCCCTGCCATTGAGCCACATCACTTCTATTATTTGAGGCGTTCAATCTAATATTTGGTTGAATCTGCATTGTTGGATGAATCACCAGACCTCCGCGTTGGGCCGTTCTCATTTCTATCTTTTGTTTCATCGGAACCGGCCTGTGAACGAAATGTTTTTGAGCCCGTTACCAATTCATGCCGTTGTCACTCATTCGTTGAACATATCACAGACTAGACGATCATCGAAGCATTCATTTGCCATCGTCACGCTCGTGACCCCTAAGATTCTCCCGCGCTCCTGAACCCTAAGATTCTCCCGCGGTGCAACAGGTTCAATCTCCGGATAATGTTCCTTGCAGTGCTTCGACCGCCGCCGACTAATCGGCCACCCAGCGGTTCACTGCCATCCCACGCATCCAGCGAGTTCGACCGCCGCCGGCTAATCGGGCACCAAGTGCTTCACCGCCATCCCACGCATCCAGTGACAGAAGCTGAAGGCCTCTCTCTTTCATCTTCAATGCCAGGCCATTCCTTTTGCCTTTCATTTTCCACCATTAAGTGCCTTCATAAACGCGTGATGATTCAAGTAGCGGTCCATGCTCAATGGTGCGCTGTTCTACCTTTCCTCTTGCACGCGCTACCCCAGGCACAGCGCCCTTCGAATTCATTCCACCCCATTTCATATCACTTTTTATTCATTGTCTATACTTCAACTTCATTCTGCCCCATTTCATGTCGCCATTTATTCACTCTCCATACTTGCTTCAGAATCTGGATCGGAATGAAGTTTGTCCATTCTCGCATTGTGTTGTTTCTGTGCTCCTGCTCCATCGCCGTTACCTTCAAGGTTCCCCCTAATTAGTTGCCCCCTTCAACTTTTGCACTAATTAATTATTAATTACTTCAGTTTCCTGTTATCAGTGACCTCTTTAACTGTTACCGTTACACTAATTCATTACCAGTTTTCCCAGTTCTGTGTCACCAAGTTCCTGTATAATATAGGCGTGCCTCTTCTCCAAAGGCCTTCCATGGTCTTTGTTGTCATCTGGGTTGGTACCCCTGTTTGACTGCAACTCAACACCATGTAAGCTACAATACATTTGTTCCCCACATACAAATCTATTTTCCAAACCATTTCATTGTTTTCCTTATTGCAGGTTCAACTGACTCATTCTTGAACTCTTCCACATCTCAATGTAAGTTACGATTTGAATTACAAATGCATATGATTTACACTGTACTAACTTGGACTCATTGATTCAGACATCAGAACAGAGGGAACCATTCTTTCTCCTCTTACATCTGTGTTTTATACCCATTGCCTTTTTGGGTCCATTTCAGATTGAACCGAATCATTTTTCCATTCAAAGAGAGTATTGAGTTTTATTTGTTTCGTTGGGTCAGTAGGTAAACATGACATATTTTTTGGCACTCTCCTGTTTCAGACAATGGATTTTGCCTCATTTATATTTTCAAATACTAATCTTTAGTCATGTTTCATTTGTAATTTCAGACAATGAATTTTGCCTCATTGAACATATTCTGATATTACACTCCTGATTGATTAAGGTAAACAATTGAAATTCAACAGTTCATCTTATTGCTTTTGGTTACTTCATATATGTTTTACGATTCCATAATTTGTTTGCTATTTCCAGGGTGTTCATACAATTTAATTATCTTCGTAGTTACACTAAATTTAACATAGTAGCAAAATAATTATTTTTCAAAAGTTCATCTCATTGATGTTGCTTGCTTCATATATGTTTTATGAGTCCATAATTTGTTTGCTATTTCCAGGGAGTTCATATAAATTTTTTATCTTCATAGTTAAGTTAAATTGAACATAGTCCCAAAAAATGGTCATACTCAGCAAGAAATGTTCCAAATAAATTTTTTTAGTGTTGTATATCTATCTCTTTGACCATACCACATGTTAACACAAAAAAGTCAAACAAATGGGTTCTGTTCTATTATATCCCTGTCTTCAATTGCATGGAACTAAGTTCTATACCTTATTAGGGTTAGTACTGCAGCTTTTTGACTTCCTTATAGTGTTTTGCCATGTACATACTGAGCCCTCCAATTTTTTTTTGTTCATGTTAATACAACTAATGTTAACAGAGAGATAGATGAACTCTTTGAGTTCAGTATGTCCTTATGGCATGTATAGTTTTATCTATCGGTTTTTTTGGTCTCCAAAATTTGTGAAATGTCGCCTTCCCTATACTTCAAATGTTTACATATTTTTTAAAATTCCAATTGTTCTAAAAGTGTGATAAATTGCCTCATTCCATGTCCATTATATGTTTCCTACATCCTTTTGTAATGTGAGACATATATTATACAAATTCCCTATGCATTACATGTTTGGTGTACCGTTTTTAGTGTGTACAATCTGTACATTATATGACCACACATGCATGCTGTTCCTAGAAACCATTTTATTTTCCATTCACAGTTTTTTCACAATAGCTGACCATCTTTTACATAATAATTGTAATATTTCTACTATTTTCAGAGGTCTAAAAAGAATTGTAACTGCATCCTAGATTTAAAGTTCAAATGGTACACACTATTTGAACAATTTTTAGAGTATCCAGAAAGCTCATTTAGTGTTGCATATGTCTGTTTCTATATGTTGGGTGGTACCTTTGCACTATGATGGAATAACTATGTATGTCAATAAAATTGTTAACAAAATTAAATGAACTCATTTAATGCTGTTCAAATGTTTTCATTTTGTTTACGCTCCAATTGTTCTAAAATTTTTGATTACACCCCTGATTCCATGTACATTACATGTTTACTTTAATGTTTCATAATGTGTGCTGCAATTGAATTGCTCTCCCAAGAGCATACCTCTTTTCGCATTCAAAATTTGTTGATAATAGTTCACCATCTTTATTGTGTTAATTATAGAATTTTCACTATTTGCTGACCATCCATTAAAAGTTTATTGCTACATCCTTAATTAAAAGTAGAAATGATCCCAATAAATAGATCAAATCATTTAGTGTTGTCTATCTCTGTCTACATATATTGGGTACTAATTTTCACTGCCATGGAATAGCTATGTATGTTAAAAAAAAGTGCACCCTCATACATGATATTTCTCATTTTACAATTATGGAGGTTATTTGTAAGTTCTCCAAATTTATAGTAATTGGCATTGCAGACCATCCATTAAAAGTTTTTAGCTACATCCTGAATTAAAACTATAAATGATTGCAATAAATAGATCAAATCATTTAGTGATGTCTATCTCTATCTGTATATATTGGTTACTAATTTTCACTGCCATAGGTCATTTGTTTTCTTATTTGTAAGTTCTCCAATTTTATAGTAAATGGCCTTGCAACGTTTTATTCCACGTAATTTGTGAAAGCTGAACTGGACAACACATTGCATGGGTACCTTATTTCAATATTGCCATAATTTGGAGATACCTTTTTTTGTGTCATCATAGATGACATTTACCATTTCTCATAACTGTAGATTATTTTTCGCATGGTTTGTACATTTTATAATTAGATTGTAAGTGAGATTGCAATTTTGGTACTACAGTTCAATTGTTTAGACATTTTTATGACATAGATTTGCAATTGGCCTTTTTAGGTTGCCTAAATATCCATTGGAAGGCACAAATTTTTTTTGCCATCATATATGACATTTACCATTTCTCAGAACTGTACATTTTTTCATGGTTTCTACATTTTAAAATTAGATTGTAAGTGGGATTGCTATTTTTGTAGTATAGTTCAATTGGTTAGACATTTCTTTTGACTTTAATTTGCAATTTGCCTTTTTAGGTTGCCTAAGTATCCATTGCAAGGCACAAATAATATACATCAGGTAATGTGTATTCCATCCCTATCAAGTTTTTTTTTGCCTTCAATTTAGCTTTTCATTGTGTGTTCAATTAGTTTCTGGTTACAATTAGATAATACAGTGTATGGGCACTACTTGTTCTTATGTCCTCAATGTTTACCATTTCTGTTGCTTCGTGATAATATATTTACATTTGTCATTTTCCACATGTTAGATAGTTGTTACATTGTTATCTATCAATGAAGATCGATTTTTTATGTCAAGTACATGTAGATGTTTTCAGCTTTTGTGAAAATTAATAAACTTTATTGCTATCTACATTTGCTTTTTGGTCTAGGTTGGGCATATCATATATGTTGTTTTTAACCTGACTCCTATCTTACATAACTTTTTATTCTTATTTTACTTACGAACAGTTTATATATGTCGACCTATGTAGTTGGCTGAGTGAGTTACACATAACACTATTGTTTTTAATACTATGGAAAGTGCTGGTGGTTCTTCGCAAACAGTGACCAGTCGTTTAGGATGACGATGTCATTCAACCAATATTACTATTCCTGAAGTCAACAATGAAACATATCATCAAAACCGCGTAATCGCAGAGCAAGAATGAATGGTACCACAAAGCAAAGTAGTTTAAGTACTGCATAGTGTGATTTCTGCCACTATTTTCCATCTTTATCTCCCTTTTTGCAATTCCTCCACTGAAGTTGATGTTCCATCTTTTCCCAGTTGACTGTCCTGCACAGGAAAATAATTTACAACAAAATTGTCAATCTGCTTCAACCTCGAGCACAATTATTTCAAATGCTTCCACTTCCACTACAACGTCAACCCATAAAAGTAATTACCATCCGTACTCATAATACCTCAATGGTTCCTTTGAATTCCTTACATCATTTCCACCCATTTGTATTGTCTTTTATAGGAACAGTGTTTGAGGCACTAGATCTTGGAGCACCATCATTCTCCTGCACACATTGTGAGGCACATTTCTGGTATGAAGAGCATCTAAGAAGAGATAGGAATACCCAAAATCCTAAATGCAATGTATGTTGTAGAGGTGGAAGGATCTTGCTGCTACGTTATGAACAACCCCCACAACCTCTCCTCAGTTTTTTAACCACCCAGTCAAGGGCACTGTCACGTCATTTCTTTGATCATGTAAGATAGTAAAATTCAATGTTTGCAATGACTTCAATGGGAGCCAAGGTTATTGACTCCATAAATGATGGCCATGGTCCATATGTTTTCAAGATAAGTGGTCAAGTTTGCCATAGAATTGGTTCATTGATTCCAATGCACGGTGCAAGGCTACAATATGCACAATTGTATCCTTTTGATACAGAACATAAGGTTTCCAATAGAATTAATGTTGTCTCATATTCAAGGAGCTCATTTCATGCCGATGCAGACATTGTCCAGTCTTTAATTCAAATGCTTGATTCACATAATCCTATCGTAAGGTTGTTTCGAACTGCATGTGAGAGATTGTTGGATACTTCAGATGATCATTATAGTATAATGATATTTGGTGATGTCGACGCACATGGTGATGTATTTACTTTCCCAGTTGCATCAGAGGTTGTTGGACTTGTGGTTGGTGATATTGGAGAAACTGATGTGGGTAGGGATATAATTATAGAAGATCGAACAGCAAATTTGTAGCAAATAAATGAACGTCACTGCAAGTTCATGTCCATGCAATACCCCTTATTGTTTTCATATGGGGAAAATGGCTTCCACGATAATATTACATATTGTGAAACCCATACATCTTCCTCTATGCATTGAAAAAAGGCAACTATGGCAGAGTACTATGCTTACAGACTACACGATAGGCCTGGTGATTTCAACACACCCTTAAGGTGTGGAAGAGGGACACAAGCTTATCTGATTGATGCCTACTGCTGTGTTGAAAGAGAAAGAATAGACCATTACCGAACACTAAGCTTTCAACGGAAGTATAGGTCAGCAACATATAATTCCTTATCAAATTGTGTTTCAAATGGAATGAGGTCAGGTTCATCAACAGGTCAAAGAATAATTTTACCAGCATCATTTATTGGCAGCCCACGCTATTTGTATCAGAAATACCAAGATTGCATAGGGATCTGTCAAAAATTTGGTTGTCTGGATCTGTTTATCACATTTACCTCAAATGCTGCTTGGCCTGAAATACTTGCTGCTCTTCCTCCAGGCCTCATTCCATCTGATCGGTCAGAAATTGTTGACCGTGTATTCAAAATGAAATTGAATATTTTGATGGATAATATCAAGAAAAGGAATTTTTTTGGTCCTGTTAATGTTGTTGTTTATACAATTGAATTCTAGAAGCGTGGCCTACCACATGCTCACATTATTGTGTGGCTAAAAAAGGATAGACCTTGGGATGCAGCAATGGTTGACACTTTTATCTCAACTCAACTACCAAACCCAACAACTAATCCGATAGGCTATGAAGTGGCTTCTTCTTTCATGGTACATGGGCCTTGCAGACCTGAAGTCACATATTCCCCATGTATGACTAATGGAAAATGTTCCAAATTCTATCCAAAAAAGTTATGTGAGCATACTACCATTCTTGAAAACAGATTTGCTCAATATGCTCGGCCTAATAATGGATTAGTTGTAAAAAAATGGAATTGATGTTGACAATAGATTCATTGTTCCTCACAATGTTGACCTTGTGGTAAAGTATCAAGCCCACATCAATGTGGAAAGAGTTAACCGAGATGGCATGCACAAGTACCTCTTCAAATATATCACAAAAGGTTTTGATTGTGCTCGAATTGGAATTCAAAGAAACCTTTCAACAACAAGCTCATCAGATGACATAGTGAATGAAATAAATAATTTTCTCGAATGTTGTTGCGTTACTCCAAATGATGGTTCCTGGAGATTGTTGCAATACGGCATTCATTACATAGATCCATCTGTTGAACATCTTCTTGTACATTTGCCTTTGGAAAACAATGTCATATTTACAGAAGACGATGATCTTGAAGAGGTACTTGAAAATCCAAACAATGTTAGAACAAAATTAACTAGCTGGATTGAGCTTAATAGTAGTACTATTTCTGCAAGAAGTTATACATACATTAAATTCCCAGAACACTTTACATGGCATGAAGATGGCAAGTATTGGGCAACAAGACATAAGAAGCTCAATAAGATCAGTCGTATAGCTCATGTTAGCCCTACACAAGGAGAAACTTACTATCTTCGCATGCTACTACACATCGTAAGAGGTCCAACATCCTTGTCAGAAATCAGAACTATTGGAG
>VSTD030001130.1:0-13758 GCA_008808055.3 Sporobolus alterniflorus
TCCCCAGGATGTCGAGGTCGTCCTCCCCGGTCACCGCCAGAGCCGCCGGCGCCTCAACCTGCGCACGGAATTCACAAACGCGATTACGCTTGGTGCATACATGTCTCCAGTGGCTTTATATGACTGCCGGATTGAGCAAGATTCTTGTACGCACAGCTGCCCAGACGGCGCCCCACTGCAACGCCGCCACCAGCCGCTGCAGCTGCGAGCTCTCCCTCTCCGCGGTCGGCGCCGGCTATGTGTTGAAGAACAAGCAAACAAGATTTCACAAACATGGATCACAGACGGCACTGATTTGAAGTGAGATGGATGGAGACGAGCACGAGGTAGGTCGTAGCTTGCTAGCTATATATGGACCTTGTCATGGAGGACGCAGAGGACCCTGGACTTGGGGCCGGCCGAGCGCCGTGGCGACCCCGCGAAGGTGGCCTGCCGTTTGGGTAGCAGCTGCAGGCCGCGAGGCGGCGCGGAGGACGCCGGCGAGAGGAGGCGCCATGAAGCGGTGGTATCCATCGCTGCCCGCTCGAGTCAAGTCTTGGGGTACGATTTGCGTGCGCAGGCGTGGCCGTGGCCGTGGCCGTGGCGCGCGCCTTATCTGAATTCTGGATAGGCGCCAAACAGGTCCGTCCAATCAAACTGTATGGTAGTGAGGAGTTTGGCCTGCCTGGACCGTTGAATAGAGATCCAACGAACGGAAGGGCATCAACCATCCGACGCGGTGGGCTTCGCTTCAGGCTTCAGCATGGCGATAATGTATGCTCCTCTGAAAGTCGGACTCTTTACAGCATCGTTCTATACTTCTATAATCTGCTCTGCTAATGAGCTCAGTGGTAACAACATAACCAGTCCTGAGATGACCTGACAAAGGCGCTCGTGTGAGTTGAAAACTCAATGATGCACCTGGGCTGAGAAGAGGTGCAAGTACGTACAAACACATAGAGCAAGCAAATTTGTTGTTGTCAAGCGGATGTTTGCAGCGAGCGTGCCGCTGACTGACAGATGATTCATGCGAGGATCAGCTGCGCCTGTAACGCTGCCGCTGCAACAATTACCAATGGACGCGTGATCTGACTCTCTGACAGCTCCAGGCTTACCGGTCTGCTGGCACGACGTCGCCAGGTAAAGAAAAGGGGCAGCGTAATGCTGAGCACTCCATTTTTTTTTGTGCTTGCTGTGTACTCCATCCGTCTCATAAAAATGTCATATTTTAATTTTTTATGTTTGATTGTTCATCTTATTTAAAATTTTGTGCAAATGTTATTTTTTATAATTTGTTTTATCATCAGGTGTTTTAATCATAATATATTTATTTTACTATTTATATAAAAAATTAAATAAGACAACCAGTCGTTTGTAAAAAGTTAAAAATGACACTTTCCATGAGATGGAGGTAGTACTTTCTTGGAAACGAATATACTTACTACCTCTGCTTCCTATAATCCGGAGATAAAAATGGTCGAGAAAACAAGTCATATGTAACACTCATTTTACCTCAACCGGTCAATTTCCCACCCACCTACTAGATTTTATCTTATCTCTAAACATGCTCATATTGTTGGGAACAAATTGTGAACCTTCCAAATATTTATATAATGGAATGGAGGGAGTACTGTAACCTGCTGTAGAATTTTTTTCTATTTTTAATTGTATTTTGAGAAATGAACTTGATCAAAAGTTCTTTTTTTAAATCTGGTCATTTTGAATCGTGCCAGTCTGTCTGACGTGACTTATGAAATAATCACGTCATATGCACTGATATGACTACTAAGTCACGTCGTCTGCTCTGACGTAACCGTCTGCTCTAGTTGTTTGATACCGTGGAGCCTAACCACATCATGTACCATATGCACTGAGTCACACTAATCGAACTGATGTAATTAAAAATGATCAGATTTATTTTAAAAAAGGACTAGATTAAAAAAGCCACAACATGGAAAAAATCCCCTCTATGCAATCGCCATGGCCCGGGTGGGCGGGAATATTCGGACGGCACAAGGGAGACCCGTTTTATGCGCGACCGGGAAAGGGAAGATCCTCAGAATCGGCATCCTGCGCTCCCATTTCTTGGCGTCTCGCGGCTCTACTAAAGTCCACCTCGGGCAAGACAGAGCGCCAATTCATCCCCCCTCCTCGGTCCTCGCCGACCGTGCCGTCAGCAAGCGGCCGGAGGTAACCCGCGGATGCCAGCTGGACATCGCGTCGCGCTATACCATTTGCAGGCCGCTGCTGCGATCCCACACGGTGCGCTTTCTAAAGTCTCAGCCATTGTTTTTTCGAAAGCTCAAGTCTCAGCCATTGTTGCAGCCGTACATGCGAAACCTACCCGGACCGGAACGCGAAGCGTCAAGCAGGCTAGCTAGACTAGCGGTAGCTGGAATATTGGTTTCAGGGATGATATGGTTCATCTTTAGCAATAACGTAACGTTTACAGATTATTACGAGTGCAAGTTTATAATGGATAAACCTCTTACATGATGCAGATCAGAAATCGATCCAACATGACAAACGCATGCAGCCTAACTCCATATTATTTGCAGGACTAAATCTGCTTTTCGTCATCCTGGCAAGGGGCATAACAAGAGGGCATAGGAAATGGGAGTCCAGAAAGACAGAAACCCGTCTGCCATCTTAGATGGCCCCTACGGAGTGCAGCTTGGGCGCCCGTCGCCACAGCCAACACAGAGTGGCGATGAAACCCTTAGAATCGGCAGTATTGAGTCGCCAGCTTGCCAACACCACAAAGGCGCCAGCAGAAGACAACAAAGGTTGCTGATCCGGTGAGCAAAATCTCTATAGCTCTAAGGGTTCAGGGTTGCCTGTGCAGAAACCTTGGACTAATGCATTTCTCGTAACTGTAGACGACTATGGCAGCAGAGACCCTCATGCCTGAAGCCCATTCACTGCAGCGTTACATGTATGACACCATGATGTCCTCCATCCATCTAAATTCTACTAGAAACCAAAGTTTCTGCTCCTCTAATATCTACCTGTCAAGAAAACCATCTGACGTTTCACTCTGAGCAGGTGATAAACATGCTGGCCAAATGATTGCTAACGTTGTCACCTCTCTGCCCTTCATCATTCTTGGACTACAGACTCCGAGGCAAGGCGCCTACTGAAACTAGATGATCCCCTCTTGCTGGCAGCTCATAGTACAGTCTACTAACAAGCTACAAGTCATGAAATGGTGCTGCAGGAAGAACTTGAACACAGCTATCTATGCAAACTCACTGATTGGTGTTGGAATAGCTTCTCATTCTTCCAAAGGAGAAGCCCGAAAGTTTCTGCGGTGGGCAGACTACACTATGATTGCTACCACTACACTAGTAAGCTTCTTGAATTGGAGATAATTATCAATGTTAGGCTACTGACTTTGCACATAATGACAAGCACGTCTTCATGCAGTGTTTATCTAGAGCACTTAAGAAGGAGACCCCGGGATTACTAATGGCAGCATCGACATTGCTGCTGCCATTTCAGCCGCTAATGGTTTCGGTTGTGCACACTAGAATGATGGAAGTGAGTATTATAAGTGATCAGGCTCTTTTCCTAGCTAAAAGAAATTGTTTACTTGATCAATAGGCAAAATTTGTTGGCAAATCTTACTATTCTTAAATGACAGGTTTCCTTTGCAAGAAGGGCATCAATTGAACCAGAGCTCAGGATGGCACATAACCTGCACAAGATGTCATCTCTTTTGGGAGGTGCGCTGTTCATTGCCGATGATTGCTTCCCAGAGACTCCTTATATCCATGCTGCATGGCATCTTGCTGCCGCCCTTGGCACTGCAACATGCAATAAGCTTCTTGGATGACAGTGCAAACAATCCTGCTGGTATCAACAAGCAGTTGATCCCGATTGTATCAGGAAGACTAGTCGACATTTAAGACTGATATCAGAAATTCAGAATTGTGTCTCTTTACATGAAAAAAGATTTGTAGGCACTATCATTAGACGAGCTAGGCGTCTAGGTTGGCTTATATGTGCATTTCTGCAACAATTTTGCATCTATCTACCAGTATTATTGTGGCAGTGAGGTGAGCTGTTGTATACAGCTTTCACCACAGTAAATAAGTGAAACAAGAAGCTGTAATATGAATTATAGTGAATTATAATTCTTTCAATCAGTCTTACCATGTAAGGACTACAGTATAAAAGAATCCAAAACAGTGGATCATTTGCTAACCTGGAAGGGAGCAACAATGGTGCACACAATCATGAGTTGACCAGAAGGTGGTGAATATTGCTGCAGACTAATCCTTTGTTGTTTATATACAAAAAACTTTTCCATTACAAAATTCATACTGCAGCGAGGAATTAATATGTTGGCTTAAACCTCATAATTGAAAATCTTGAGTCACTGATCATTTTGAGCTCAAACGATGGCTATGCTGGATTGGTTTGGATTCACCCAGCTACTTCCAGCAGGCTTTTCAGCATTCAGTGCAGCCGCTTTCTCCCTCACCATCTGAGCCTGCTCCCACTGTCCAATGTCAGTGTACATGTTTGCCAGCAGTACAAGGTAGCCAGCTGCCCTCTCCGGCCGCAATTCAACCAATTTATCAGTCACTTTAGCTGCGAGCACAAGATTGCCTTCCCTCCTGCACCCGCTGAGAAGCACACCCCATGTACTCTCATTAGGCTGAAACGGCATTTTGTTCACAAGCTCAAATGCATCATGCAAACGTCTCCAGCGGCACAGCATGTCAACCATGCATCCGTAGTGCTGTATCTCTGGAGTGATCCCATAAACTCTTTCCATGCTCTCGAAGTTTCTCCGTCCATCATCAATTCTTCCTGCAAGGCTGCATGTCCACAGAACCGCAAGCAATGTGGCATGGTCAGGATGCTCCTGCATTCTTTGTAACAAGTCCAGTGCGTCCTCAGAATGACCATGCATCGCAAACCCAGAGATCATTGTGGTCCATGAAACAGTACTGCGCTTTGGCATTTGATCAAACATACGGAGAGCGTCTTCCAATGGCACCACACTTCACATACATATTGATGAGCGCATTATCCAGCAACACTGTCCTCCGTTCCTGCCCTTCCCTGTCCACACGCGAATGCACCCACTGCCCAAGCTCCAGGTCACCCAGCTCCGCACATGCCGTCAGCAATGCAACCATTGTCACCACATCATCCTTGACCCGTGCGTTCCTCATTCCCCAGAACAGGTCCACCGCCTCTGTGGCTCTCCCAGCGTTTGCACAACCGCCAATTACCGTCGTCCATGCTACCGCGTCCCTCTCGGGCATCTCATGACCGAAGAATCACAGCGCAGCGTCCACCTCACCGCACCGCATGTACACGGTGAGCATGCAGTTCCACGCGGCCACCGACCTGGCCGGCATTTCGTCGAACACTTTCCGCGCGTCCTCAAGCTGCCCGGTCGCTGCGTACAGGCCCACGAGGCTGGTCGTCACGTGCCCCCCGGACGACGCGAGGGCCCCGGCCGCGAGCGCGCGCGCGTGGAGGGCGCGGCCGTGGGGGAGCGCCCGGGCACCGTCTCCCCCGGCGGCGATCGCGGCGAGGAGGGTGGAGAATGAGAACGCGTTGGGCCGCAGTCCGTGGCGGCCCACGAGGCGGGAGAAGAGCGCGAGCAGGGACGACGGCGCGGCGCCTGACGCGGCGGCGGCGCGGAGGAGGAGGTTGGCGATGGTGGGGGACGCCGGGGAGGAGGGGGTGATGGAGAGGAGGAAGAGGGATTCTGCGCGGGGGAGGTCGGTGGCGGCGGCGGCGAGAAAGAGGAGCTTGGCGAGGAGGAATCGTTTGCGAGCGAAGCCGTTGATGAGGAGCTGCGTGTGGAGCTGGTCGAGGCCGCGGCGGGCGGCGGAGGGGGGTGCACGCGCGGCGGATGTGCTGCGCGAGGAGGTAGAGGCGTTGCTGCAGCGCGCGGGAGTACGGGATGTGAGGGGGCAGGATGGGCGGGAGAAAGGCGGCGCTTATAATGTCTGGCTGTGCTGGTGTCCGGAAAAAAATTGATAGAGATAGATTCTATATAATATTGTAGGATTTTGTTCTCTATTTATTATATAGATATAGTATATATGATTTTAAATTTGAATAACTTACTTTAAATATATACTATGTCCATGTGACATAGAAAACAGCATCATATGGTGTTATATAGCACATGTGTCATATATAATTTTTTTCCATTGTGTCTGCCGATGCCTGAGAATTTCATTGGTCCATTTTGAAGTCTTTCTTCATTTCCACCTAGTTGCATAGGGGACTGAGAATAGTATTTTCATCAAACTAAGACGTGTGGGCTTTCTCTCTTTTTAGTATATCTGTGTTATCATTACACGATGAATGAGTTACGTTTTCAGTTTCTAGCCAATTAGTTCCTTTCAGATAATTGTTTTATATAATCCGTTTAAAATCATTTCTTAAAAGAAACAATTCTTTAATACTCATGTACTAAGTATATCTGACCAATCGGGTCATCCGTCCCAAGCACAGCAATTTGGCTCGGCACAACACGATGGCTCACAGGTCGTGCCTACACAAGAGGGGCACTTTAGACCGTGCTTGTGCCTCGACTCTGGCCTATCGCGCCAGACACGACACTACTAGACCTTGTCAACGACCCGTATAACCTATGGTAGTTGGTGTGGCATGGCACGACGGAAAACAGTTTAGCACGAGCCCACTGGCCACAACAAGCCAGCAGCCAACGCCTACCTAATTGGCATATAAGGTGTGCCCCTGCCTCCCCGAAACTCTAACCCTCACTTCGTGTGCCACATTGGATCGCCTTCGTCGGTTGTCACACTCTCCTCCGTCGGTCACTGCGCCCTCCTCCTCCTCGCCTCCTCCGCCACACGCTTCTCCTCCCATTGTGCTCTCCCTAACCTCCTCAGCGTCCACACCCCCTCCTCGATTCATGTCGTCAATAGCCTCTAGCCTCCCATGACCACAATCACGCCGCCTCCAGTACCAAATCAGGCCTCGAGCAAGTGAGGGTTAGATATGAGTTTTAATTGAAAACAATCATATGCTTTGAATCAGATCGACACGAAAGGCTTGTCAAATCGATGGACTAACACGACTCATGTAAGACTGTGTCATACTTGGGCCTCGGTGCATGCCCGATGTGACAACACAACTGTCGAAGCGTCACGACACTTCCACCGGCACCGCTACTAGAGCAGTTCGCTGTGGTTTATTATTTGGAGGGGCTAGATCGCTCATATTCTACGGTGGTTGATCAAGCTAGATGGACATGAAGATTTTAAAATGGTTTAGGCCGCCGAAGCATAAAATCCTACGTCCACTGGTGTTGTATTGCGGTGTGCTTATTCAGTCTTGTGTGAACTTGGCGTGAGACCTGTTAAAACATTCGATGGTTGCTCAGTCCTTTTATAGCCCAAGGCTGGGTAGTTACATAGAGACCTGGGGCCCGACAAGTGGCCCCAAAGTGGTTGGCACCCTATACAACAACTAGGGTAGTATTGGCTTGGTATAGCAAATGATGACTTCGCGACGTGCAACGCGTCTTGTCTTGTTGCACTGCCACACCATACACGGTCAACAACGTGACGTCGTTCTGTTAGGTCAACAACCTGTGGTGGTTGGCGGTTGCATTGAAGCCGTTTGCTAGCACATTACGCCGGCCTTACTGACAGTTGTAGCATTTAAGAGACGCATGTGCCCCTTACCGGCCATTGTAGCACTATCATGTGCGTGCATCTTGGGAACGCGCGTGCTCCTTGGGAATATGCGTGCGCCTTGGGAACACGTGTGACTAGCTACATGACCACGTCGGCTAAGCCTTTCTTTATACATTAGGCTTGCGGCCCTTAGAGAGCTGCGGGACATGTGACAGCACAAGAGCCCTCCTCAGCAGGGAGTGGGGTCCGGAGCTGTTGGACATGTGGTGGTGTTGGAGCCCTCCTCAGTAGGGAGGTAGAGCCTGGAGCTGCTGGATACGTGGAGGCATTAGAGCCTTCCTTAGCGAGAAGGCGGGGTCCAGAACTGCTGTACACGTGGCGGTGCCAGAGTCATCCTCAGCAGGGAGGTGGAGTCTGGAGCTGCTGGACACGTGGTGACACTGGAGCCCTCCTCAACAGGGAGGTGGGGTTCAGAGCTGCTGGACATGTGGCGGCACTAGAGCCCTCCTCAGTAGGGAGGTAGGGTCCAGAGCTGCTAGACACGTGTCAGCACCGGAGCACTCCTCAACAGAGAGGTGGGGTCTGGAACTGTAGGACACACGACAGCATGTGGAAGCACGTCTTGCTCACTGTCTTGGCTTGATGCCTGTGTGCGGGGGTACCTGGTCTGTAGGGTACCGACAGTGGCCCCCGGGCCTACCTCAAGAGAGGTAGCGAACCTGCAAGTGGGGCCATCATATCGGCGTCCCACCCGACTATTCTGAATTTTTATCTTGGCAGTTGAAGCAGTGGCAGACCCCCTAGGAAGCGGTGCCGGAGGTCCAGGAGCGCCCACCACTTGGCTTGAAGACGTCACGTGGCGGGCCCCTGGGAGGCGGTGCCGGAGGTCCGGGAGCGTCCGCCACTTGGCTTTTAAAGACGTCGATGGTGGCCCCCCCTGGGAGGCGATGCCGGAGGTCCAGGAGCACCAACCACCTATCTTGAAGACGTCAATGGGCCCCCCTGGGAGGCGATATCGGAGGTCCGGGAGCGCCCATCACCTATCTTGAAAACATCGATGGTGGGACCCCCGAGAGGTGATGCCGGAGGTTCAGGAGCGCCAACAACCTATCTTGAGGACGTCGATGGCGGGCCCCTGTGAGGCGATGCCGGAGGTCTAAGAGTGCCCACCACCTATGTTGAAGATGTTAATGGCGGGCCCCCATGGGGGGTCCGGCCTCCATCCGTAGTCCAGAGGTGTGTTGTGACCTGCATAGGCAGCATAGATAGAAATAACTCTGCTCATGGATCCCGTTCTTGCTGCGCTTAGTTCTGTTATGTCTTATGATCCTTAGTCGGCTTACGAGCATGGGTAATTCAGTGTGACACTATCTAGATTAAGATTACGGCCTTGTTTAGGGGCATGTGCCGTCCGAACCCCCAGTACTCAGCTGGCAGCATTAAGGAGACAAAATGCACATGCTTAGAGTACAGAATCAGGGTAAGCAGGCTGCACACTCTGGACCCCCCATTAGCATTAGCTTTTCAGGGAGCAGTCATTCAGCAACACCGGACCCCGAGCAAAAAATAACCAAGGGACCACAGATAAGTCACAGGTACCTCAAGCAGACCCGCCTATGACAGGATTGCACAACTCGAACTAGAGGCGAGACAGGGAAAAAGTAATTGACCACATGAGGGATAAATACGTAAAAACAGACATAAAATTAAAGTACAATTCTATTAACATAATTGCATAAAGGGTGAGACAGAAAATTCTCAGAACTTGGCATTACATAGGAGAATATAGGCTATACAGGAAATTGACGACCCACTCCGGATGATGAGAGAACGGGTCCTTTCTGGCGCGCCAAATATCGAAGTGCCCCGATGCTTTTATCAGCCCCGCTACTAGAGCAGCCCATTATGGTTTGTTGTTTGGAGAGTCTAGATCGCTCGTATTCTCTGGTGGTTGATCAAGCTATATGGGCATGAAGATTTTAAAGTGGTTCAGGCCACCGGAGCGTAAAATCCTATGTCCACTGGTGTTGTATTGCAGTGTGCTTGTTCAGTCTTGTGTGAACTTGTTGTGAGACCTGTTCAAACTTTTAGTGGCTGCTCGGTCCTTTTATAGCCCAAGGCTGGGCAGTTACATAGAGACCCATGGCCCGACGGGTGGCCCCAGAGTGGTTGGCATCCTATACAGCAACTAGGGTAGTATTGGTTAGGTATAGCAAATGATGACTTCACAACGTGCAACGCCTCTTGTCTTGTCGCACTGCCACGTCATACACGGTCAACAGCATGACATCGTTCTGTCAGGTCGCCTCACCTCAGCAGCTACAAGCAGGGGTGGTCAACAGCCTGTGGTGGTTGGTGGTTGCATTGAAGCCTCCTGCTGGCACATTACGTCGGCCTTACCAGTCGCTGTAGCATTTAAGAGGAACATGCACCCCTTACTGGTCATTGTAGCACTGACATGCGTGTGTGTTTTGGGAATGGGTGTGCACCTTGGGAATATGCGTGTGCGTTGGGAACGAGCGTGCCAAGTTGCACAGTCGTGCCAGTTACACCTTTCTTTATACTTGAGGCCTGCGACCCTCAGAGAGTTGTGGGACACATGACGGCACCGAAGCCCTCCTCAGCAGGGAGGCTGAAGGAACGGAGAAGGCGACCAGAGGGGGGGTGAATGGGAGGCAATCAAAATTCTTCGCAGGAACTTGGCCTATATCCTGAAAATGACCCGACGCCCCTCTCTTCTAACTCAGTCAAAACCGTCTAGCTATAGGTCAGCTATCGGTCCTCATAACCGGGCTAGGAACCGCAGTGAAAACACAGAATGGTGCTAGCAAGACCTCATACGAGATCGACAACAGAAATCAACTCAAAAAATAATTTATATCCTCACAGGCATTTCACTGAACACCTGGTGGCGCGTTTAGGAAACAACCGCGAGAGAGCGATTTGAACCATGAAACCTCGAGTCTTTTGATCTAGTGACTCAAGAGCTATACTGGCTTCTCCCTGCAACAATCCACGCAATCAAGATTTTGACTTGGAGACGAAAGCAAGCCGAGCAGCACGAAGCCAAGACAAGCCGTCCTGACTCACAGCGGTGGTGGCAAAGACCGAATAGGGTAGCAGGCATGAGTGAAGAAATCGGCTGCAAGCGGCACTGCACTGAGACCGGCAGCCAGAAGCAAACTGAGTCACGAGAGCTGAAAGAAACCAAGAGCAGGAGACGTCGCTAGGACTTGGAGCGCCGCAGAGAAAAAGAGTCCGGTCGAAGAAAACACGGGTGGGATGAGAAAATAGGCAATGCCCTTGGCCCTGCGTGCGGACAGCTGGAGCATGGTCGGACCGAATCGCCGAAAGCACGGAACCAACTTGCGATGACAACGGCACTTGCGGGCGGATGAACTGAGCTGGCACAAGAACACGGTGGCAGCAAAACAACAAAATGGCAAGGGACCTTCGGCTAGCGCTCCTGGACGGCCACAGATGAAGGCTCGAAGCCACTGTTGAACCACACGAGAGCCCATCCACGAGAACAGAATCGAAGACCCAATAAAACCGGGCGTCAGTTGTGACTGAAGAACAAAATTGAGACCTCAGATCTAGAAGTGGCAAGATCACGCAATGAACAACACACACCAAGACACAAGAATGAATTTTTAATTAAACTCAACAAGATTACACTAAACTCATGGAGGTCACCGCCCTCCCTCCCTCATTTGATTAGAAACTAAAAATTGAGCTTTGGCTCACTTCTACTCTAGGAATGCAAAATGAAATTGGAAAGTGGCAAAGATCTCCATCCACTCTAGGGTCCTATATATAGGCCCAAGCAAAAGGATAAATAACTACTACGCCCCTAGGGCCTAATAGAAAGAAAACGATAAAGCAAGGGTAGTAGGGTCCGACGTAGCCCGTCGTATCGACTCGTCTGTCTTCAGCTTGCCTCCGACGTAACCTCCGTGATGGTGCCACGTGCACCACCCATCGTCGCACCTCCGTCAGTCTTCAGGCCAGACTGGAAAACCCTAGCCAGACTTGCTTCCACGCCAAGCAAGCCGCTAGATCTCGACGCGTGTCCCACGCCGACTTCCCTCCGTTGGTTTTGTAGCGCAATTAACAAACTGAAGCCCACTTGGTTTTGAGGCCCAAACCAAGAAACCGTCACGGTGATTTTGAGACCCAAATCACCAAACCAGAGCTGCCGGTTTTGAGGCCCAAACCGGGAACCCTCCACCACCTTGGTTTTGAAGCTCAACCAAGAAACCGGCCACCGGTTTTGAGGCCAAACCGAGAAAAACTGTCACCACCAGTTTTGAGGCCAAACTAGAAAAAATCGCCGCCACTGGTTTTGAAGCCAAACCAACGAAAACCGTCCGAGTGGTTTTGAGGCCAAACCACTCACAAACCGTCGACCTTGGTTTTAAGGCTCAACCAAGAAACCTGCGTTCCTAGTCTCCATGTGCCAGGTGCAGACCGCACACGGCGCCACCCGACCTCTCGACCGCCCAGCCACCGAGTACCCGACCTGTGCGATCATCTCCGGTCCTCTGCACCAAGTCTCCTACTCCTGCCATGGTCCTCGTCGTTGCACGCCATGCCGCACCTGCCACCTACACACCACAAGACAAGCAAACACGATTCTCCAAACGAAAAAAGACGTAAGGAAAACAAAACAAAACTATCTCGTATTCGAATTGAAACCTCGCCAAGTCAACGACTCATCACAATCAAACCAAGGAACTGATTACTTGGTTTCTCAATCTCCCCCATGATGAGTCCATTGACAACAAAAGCATAAAGTTTGAAGTTCAAATCCAAGATCCCATGAAGCACAGCTAGAAAATCAAAAAAGTCAAAAAAAGATCAAGAATATCATCTAGAAGAAGGAGAACCGCAAAAGCTAACAAACGACACGAAAAGCGGCAAGGCCAAGCAAAATGGTAAGAAAGAGCTAAGAAAAGCTTAAAATCAACACAGAAGCTCAAAAGAGTAAGAAAGGCTCAAAATCAACACAAAAGCTCAAAATGAACACTCCCCCTGAAATCAACTCCCCCTAAAACTCTAAATGCAAACTCTCCCCCTTAGATAGTCATTTATCATGTTTCTTCTCTCAATCACCCTGTTAGCAAAGAGTTCAACCAACTTTGTGCTCATACTCTCCCCCTTTGTCAATGAACTCATCAAACACAAACCAAGAGAAAAACAAAATGCTATGCATGAGAATTAAACTTAGGGTGCTTCACAAGGCATACAAGCATGCATTTGATCAATTATATCCATCACCATGCCAAAATTTACAAAATAAGAGTGAATCCACATAAGGAGACCATAACAAGATAACAAACAAGTAGCCATGACCTAAGATAGACATGAGTGAATAAAGCACATTAAGCAAGACACCACAAGAATAAAATTCCTATCTCAACCAAAACAAGCATATAAACTCGCTAGACATCATCTCAACAAGAGCAACAACAGGTCGAGATAGCGTGCTTTACCAAACGCTCACATATGCAACTAAGAACTCAGTTTGTACAAGTGCGTAAACAAGCAAGTGATTAAGCAATTAAATTCACAATTTACTCATTTTAGGTCCTAAAGTGATCTCTATACCGCGTGGAGGGTCGCACGACTGGGTACGGCAAACACCCTAAAGCTTCGAGACCACCGTATTGGGCATTCCTCAAATGACCTCTAAACCGCGCGGAGGGTCGTACGACTGGGTACAGTAAACACCCCGGAGCTTCAAGATCACTATATTGCAATCTATCATTAAGCACAGAATACAAACTGAATTTTAGGCAAGTTTAAAGCATGAGACAAAAGAGTGTGCATTTGCGGCACAAGAGGCACACACCTATCTAAAGTCCCATCATGAGCTAAATATTTGGCAAAGAATTTCACCACTTAAAGTGAGGGTGCTCCAGCCAAGACTTGTCCAACAAGTCACAAAGCAAATCTCAATCAAGACAACAGTACTTATATAAGTGGTGAGCAAGAGCAGTTAATTGAGTTGTCAAGTTTTAGCATATGCTCAACAGTGCGAACAACACAAGTTTTCTAGCATGGTCTAGCAAAATGGCTCACATCTCATTACTACTCATCCTAGCACAGTGACAAGCATAATTAAGCAAATACAAGC
>VSTD030001131.1:0-13756 GCA_008808055.3 Sporobolus alterniflorus
GAGGCCCGGTCGCGGCGGCGGCTCTTCGCCGTGGACCTGCTCGGGTTCGGGCGCAGCCCCAAGCCGGCGGACTCGCTTTACACGCTGCGGGAGCACGTGGAGATGATCGAGCGCTCAGTCATCCAGCGCCACGGCGTCGGGTCCTTCCACATCGTCGCGCACTCGCTCGGCTGCATCCTCGCTCTCGCGCTCGCTGTCAAGTACCCAGCCGCCGTCAAGTCAATCACCCTCGTCGCGCCGGTAATGAAGTTCTTCAACTGCTGTCAGATTTCAATTTACTTATATCCTCCGGTGACAATGAAAATGGAATAAATAAATAAAACACAATGCGGTTTCAGCCCTACTTCCCGGTGCCTCGCGGGGAGGTCGGGACGCAGTACGTGCTCCGCACCGTGGCGCCGCGCCGGGTGTGGCCGACCATCGCGTTCGGCGCGTCCGTCGCGTGCTGGTACGAGCACCTCAGCCGCACCGTCAGCATCGTGCTCTGCAAGCACCACCGACTCTGGGAGCTCGCCTTCCGCGTATTCACGCTCTACAGGTCAGTCACTGAACCAAACCTTACTCCCAGATTTCACCATTGTTCAAATACGTAGTACTGTACAGTGAAATTTTAGCAGGCTCTTTTTAGGGGAGTTCCCTTCCCATCGATAGGTAGCACTTCAGGATTCTGTCCTCTTCATGCTCCACTATTTATGCGTCTCTGCATTGGTGATCAATAGAGCAGGAGTAGTCAATGCGAGACATAGGAATAGGTTTGACCTGGGCCAGACATGGTGCAGCGGCATGCCACCTCACCAACCAGCTGCCGCGGTCCGCTGTGCCAGCTACTCGGCTGATTTTTCTAATCTACAGCCAGAAAACGACGATCTCCCTAAATTAATGCAAGCCAAGCATGATGGTCTTGCAGGGCCTTTTGCTTATACAGTAGTACACAAGCGTTTGATTTCGGGCCTTTTGCTTGTAATCAGATTGGTTTTGATTTCAATCCTGGCTAACAATTCACCATGCTGCAATGTAACAGGGTAAGGACATACCTCATGGATGGCTTCTTCTGCCACACCCACATCGCATCATGGCATACCCTCCACAACATCATATGCGGCAGTGCCGGGAAGATCGACAAGTGCCTCGAGGCCGTCCGGGACGAGCTCACCTGCGACGTCACCGTCTACCACGGCAGGGATGACGAGCTCCTGCCCGTGGAGTGCAGCTACGCGGTGAAGTCGAAGATCCCACGCGCCCAGGTGAAGGTCGTCGACGGCAAGGATCATGTCACCATCGTCGTCGGACGGCAGAAGGACATGGCCAGAGAGCTCGAGGAAATCTGGGACAGGAAACGATCAAACAACAACACGTAGAGCAAATCACAGAGTGCGTGCCAAGAGTGCACCTCAGAACCAGATTAACAGAAGGGTGGTGGGTCTTCAGAGAGGAATATGGCTGCAATGAGCAACGAGTTCCTGAATGGAAGGCAACAGGATGTGTAAGTGCAGAAGGGCTCCAGAGAAATGTTAATGTTACCTAATTACTTTTACCTTTTTTCGTTTCATTTTCTTGTTATTCTCAAGTTTTCATTTCGAAGGCTGAAAAAATTCTTGCCTTGGTCCTGTGTATAATAACTATGATAAATGATGGGTAGTATCGGATGTAATCCGTGACTGAAATCTGAAATGATCAATTTGTGGAGCTTGTACACCCAGTGTTTCAAAAGCCGGCGTGGGTGTTAGATATAAACCTGGAATGCTTAGTCGTGTTGGTGTCTGTGTTTGTTTACAATTAGTTTCAATTGTGTAGCCAGTGGCCCGGTCTGTCGGGGCTGGCTGTTAGAGCTCACACCACGGTAGAATCGGTCGTGCGGCAAGAGCGTGTCCGGCGCGCGCTCCGGAGCTCATGTTGCTGAGTAGTGGCATGGGCGGTTGAAATTCGTGCGCCGCATGATGCTTGGATCGAGCGTGAGTCCAAGGGAATAAAAAGGGACCCAAGAGCTCTGTTACAGGGCTGCCACGAGCGACGAGAATTTCTCTACGTCTAAGCTTACTGTTCATCTTCCACCTCTAGACTCACTGTTCTTGTGCCTGCGGGCGAGTCCCGGTTCTAACAAGTGCCATTAGAGCCGCAGTTGAAGATTTGAGGGGTGGGAACCATGTCCGGCAAGTTGCTCACTCCACCGTGTGATCGAGGGAGGTCGCCATCACTGATTCCGCACAAGTCGCACCATAGCGGCCGAGAGGTCGTCATCAAGCATTGATTGAGAAGGCCACTGCAGCGATCCTCTACCCCGTTCTCACACGCACAAATTACTCCGAGTTCGCTCTGGTAATGCGTGTGAATCTACAAGTGGCGGGCCTATGGGATGTCATCAACAAAGGCGACGACGACTACCGTGATGACATGAATGCGTTGGCAGCTCTGCTCCGTGCGGTGCCACAGGAGATGCAAGCTAGTCTAGCGGTGAATGAGTCAGCAAAGGAGGCATGGGATGTGATTCGAAGTATTCCGATCGGCACAGACAAGGTCAAGGAGGCAAAAGTCGAGAAGCTTTGCCCTGAATTCATTGACATCTCCTTCAAATCTAGTGAGTTTGTTGAAGAATTCGCCATGCGTATCTCATCATTGGTGAATCAACTCAGGTCCCTTGGCAGTGAGATATGGGACAAGAAGGTTGTCAAGGAGATGTTGCAGTCAGTGCTGGACCACCTGGAGCAGGTGGCCATATCCATGGAGATGCTGCTCTGTCGATTGAAGAGGCGGTGGAAAATCACATAAAGAAGAAGAATGTGTTGTCTGCGTAGGATGCAAGCAAATAGTTGCTGCTCATGGAGGAGCAATGGAAGGATCGATGCAAAGCGTCTTTCAGTGAAAAATCCGGTGGGCGCGGTAGCGGCGGCGATAGTGGCGACAGATGTCGTGGCCATGGAGGAGGCTGCAGTGACACGCTGTCTGATTCGTGCAAAAGGTGAGATGAAGGTGGTGGTTCTGATGGACCATCCGAAAAATGTTGCTTCCATTGCGGCAAATCGGGCAATTTTGCCTAGGAACGCAGATCCAAGAAGAAGGTGGGCTAGTCTTGTCTGATGCAGGAGGAGGAATCCACATTGATGGTGGTTGAGCGCGGGGAGTTTCATTTTGAATCAACTCCGCAGGAGGGCGGGGACATTACAAATCTCACCGCTTCGCCAAAATCCTTTGATCTGGGGATGGCGGCGGGTGGACTCGGGCTCTCTACAGTAACATCGAGTCTGATGCACCTGCTGGACGAGAAAGTCTTTGTCCACTTTAGCAATGAAGTGAAGAAGGAGAGCAAGCGCTAGATCCTCGAGCTGGACTCCAACATTCACGACATCGTCAAGTTTGGGGATGGTTTTGTGGTGGAGATTGAAGGGGTCGATACCATGTTGTTTGTCTACAAGAATGGAGAGCACATATCCCTCACCGGTGTGAATTTGATTCCCAAGTGGACTACTAATATTGTGAGCATGAGTCAACTTGATGAAATTCGTTACGAGATTGTGATCAATGGTGGTGTGCTGTGAGTGCGAGATGGCAGTAGTATGTACTGAACATGGAGTTAGTACATCCATTGAGCATGGAGGTAGTACATCCATTGTGATCAATGCTCGTCCAATCGATTGTGATCAACACTCATCCAATCGATTGTATGTACTAAACATGGAGGTAGTGGTGAAGGGGGAAGATGGCTCATGTCTCTAGCACATGATTTGGCCACCTTAATTTTCGGGCACTCAGGAATCTTGCTCGGGGGAGATGGTGAGAGGGCTGCTAGAGATTGAGCATGTGGAGCAACTCTGTTCTGGCTACTTGCAAAGGAGGGTACCCTTTTTGTGACAAACTCAGTATCATGTAGAGGAGGTGCTGGAGTTAGTCCATGGTGACATTTGTGGACCTATCTCACCGACAACACCCAGTGGAAATTGCTACGTCATCTTGCTTGTCGATGATGTTAGCCGATACATGTGGCTCAAGATGCTGAGAGCCAAGGATGCACCAGCAGTAGCAATCAAGCACTACCAGGCGGCTGCAGGAGCACAGATAGGTCACAAGTTGCGGGCTTTCCGTTTGGGCAGAGGTGACGAGTTCAACTCTGAAGAGTTCACTGAGCATTGTGTGCGGTGGCAGCTCATAGTGCTATATACTCGCCAGCAAAATGATGTCGTGGAACAGAGAAATCAGAGTGTGGTGGGCATGACGAGAAGCATGTTGAAATCCAAGGGATTGCCAAGTATATTTTGGGCCGAAGCAGTCGCCACAATAGTTTACGTTTTGAACAGATCACCAACCAAAGGCGTCTTTGGCAAGACCCCGTTTGAAGTATGGCATGGAAAGAGATCGACTGTGCATCACGTCCGCTCCTTCAGTTGTGTGGCTTATGTGAAGAATACCTCTCTGAATTAGAAAAAGCTTGATGATAGGAATCAACCGATGGTTTTTGTTGGATATGAGCAAGGCACAAAAGGGTACATGGTCTAGATCCGGTTTCTTAGTGAGTGCACGTGTCGCACGGCGTTGTTTTTGATGAACAAGCTCAGTGGAAATGGAGAGAAGATGATGGTGCAGGAAAACCGGTGGATGATACATTCACGATAGAGTACATTGTTACTCATGATATTTTAGTCGCTAAGGACACTAGAGCGGAGGCAGGGAGTCAGCATAGTGTTGGAGACAGACCAGTGCCTGGGCAGGGTGGTGGTGACCATGAACAGAGTGATGGTGATCGTGCACCGAGTAGAAGCCCATCAATTACAAGCTCAAACCTTGATGCCGATCATGATCCACAACTGCCAGTTAGGGCCAGGAAGTTAGCTGACATCATAGCAGATGTGGAGGTGCGAGGATTGCAGCTTCATATTGCAAGCTCAGATGAACCAACATCACTAGCTGAGGCTCAGGCTGACCACAACTGGACGAAGGCCATGGAAGATGAGATGGCTACAATTGAAGAGAACAAGACTTAGACACTTTGTGAACTTCCACAAGGGTGTCGTGCAATTGGCCTCAAGTGGGGTTTCAAGGTTAAACATGATGAGTTGGGAGTTGTGGTAAATAACAAAGCAAGGCTAGTAGTGAAGGATTATGCACAAAGAAGGGGAATTGACTACGACGAGGTTTTTGCACCAGTGGCAAGGCTGGATACAGTGAGGCTTCTCATTGCTCTAGAGTCAGCATTCTTGAATGGTGAACTCCAAGAGGAGGTGTCCGTGCAGCAACCGACAAGTTTTGTCAAGGAAGGAAATGAGCACAAAGTACTCAAATTAAAGAAAGCGATGTGTGGTTTGCATCAGGCTCCAAGAGCTTGGAATGCCAAACTAAATGATATGTTGACATCATTGGGTTTCATGAGGAGCTCTTCTAAACCGGTCATCTATACAAGGAAGAGTAAGTCATCTCAGCTAATTGTCGGTGTATATATGGATGATTTGGTGATTACAGGACCAGACAATGAAGATATCTGCATGTTCAAGAAGGAGATGGTAGCAGAGTTTAAAATGACTGACTTGGGCTTGCTTCGATACTATCTTGGCATTGAAGTAAGGCAGAATTCAGATGGTATTACACTCAGTCAAGGAGCTTCTGCACTTAAGATCGTGGAGAGGGCTGTGTTGGCGGGATGTAATTCTCATTAGACGCCAATGGAGAGCCGATTGAAGCCGAGCAATAGCAGCAATGAGCCACTGGTGGATGCACCAATTTTTCACATCATTGTTGGAAGTCTTCGATATCTGGTAAACACTTGAGCTAATATTGACTTTGCTGTGAGTTACGTGAGTCGATTCTTTTTAGAGCCACATGATGATCACATGGTAGCTTTGAAGCACATCTTGCTCTATGCTCAAACAGTGAACTGGGGCCTTCACCTGAAGGGAGGAAGTGGGAAGATTGCATTGGTAGGTTTCACCGACAGTGACTTTAAAGGTGACGTCGATAGTAGGAAGAGCACCTCGGGTGTGTTTTTCTTTCTTAACAAAAGCCCCATTACATGGCAATTCACCAAGCAGAGCATGGTTGCTCAATCAAGTTGTGAAGTCGAGTACGTTGCTGCAGCAAATGGGACATGTCAGGCGCTCTGGCATAGTAGAGTTCTGGGCGAACTGGAAGGAGGTGAGGTTGTGGTCCCTGCCTTGATGGTGGACAATCAACTTGTTGTCACCCTAATCAAGAACCTGGTACTAAGTGGTCGAAGTAAACACATAGAAGTCAAGTATCACTTGGTGCGGGAGAGTGCAGAGCAAGGGAAGATTGAAGTTAAGCAAGTCAGAATTGATGACTAGTTGGGCGATATTCTGACAAAGGTGCTCGGGCGACTCAAGTTCTAGGAGATGTGTTCAAGGATAGGGATGATTGACACTAGTGTTTAGCATTCCAAGTTTAGGTGGATAATTGTTAGATATAAACTCAGAATGCTTAGTCGTGTTGGGGTGTGTGTGTTTGTTTGTTTACAGTTAGCTTTGAGTGTGTAGCTAGTGACCCGGTCTGTCAGGGCTGGTGGTTAGAGCTCGCATCGTGGTAGAATCGGTCGTGCGGCAAGAGCATGTCGGTGAGTCGAGCATGTGCTCCGGAGCTCATGTTGCTGAGTAGTGGCGTGGGCAGTTGAGCACGGCGTGAGGAGAAATTCCTGCGTCATGCAATGCTTGGTTCGAGCGTGAGTCCAGGGGAATAAAAGGGGAGCCAAGAGCTTGGTTACAAGGCTGCTGCAAGCAACAAGAATTTCTCTGCATCTAAGCTTACTGCTCATCTTCCATCTCTAGACTCTCTCCTATTCTTGCGTGTGAGCGAGTCTCTATTCTAACAATGGGTAAAAAATTCAGAACTCACCAAATCCGACGGTTTTAACTGAAAATCGATTAAAACCTGATGATTTCCCAAAATTAGGATCGACCGGTTCTACCAATTTTCATAAAAAACCGCCGGTTTTTTAAACCCTGCTTGTACCTCTCACTCTTTTGGTCCATTCTTTTCCTTTCCCATGGATTCCTGTGCTAATAGATGACTTCAAAGATTATATTCTCTGCGCTGAAAATGGCATTCACCTACTGAAACAAAAAAAACTGAAGAGTCACTTCTATTAGGCTATCCGCAGTGATGTACGCTAAACGGTGCGCGACGCTAGCTTTGCAGTCTGGGACGAGAAAAACGTCCACAACACGGTACTCAGCCATACGCTACTCCCAGTTCGGTACAGTGATCCGGCATCCGGAGCGGACCAGCAAGATACGCTACGCCGTGCTCGGTACAACGGCCGACTCCACTCGCGCGCAGGGGAGGAAAGCTTCGAAGCCTCTCCCCCTCCGGCGGTTCGTCTCCGGTGACCCCGGCACATCGGTGTACTATTCTGCACCATTCCTCCCATCACGGCCTCTTACTTTGAACCCCCTATCGTGAGCTCTCCTGCTCGACCAGATCCACCTTGCCACTCATCCCAGCTCGCCCGCCAACGTTTCCGCATGTGCTCCGATCGGCGGGCGGCGGAGGTGTCGCGATTGTGGGAGCGGGAGTCGGATCTGGCGATCCGTGTGGCCATGGACGACTTCCAGTGCGTCGCGCGTGCTGGGCTCCTCATTCGCAGGATTCACGCGGACCCCAGCCGCGGCGGCGACCACGACGATGAGGCACCATCAGTGTGGCTCCTCGGCGCTCCTCATGCGCTGGCGCTGGAGTCAGGCCGGCCGAGCGTGGTGGTTCTCGTCCGCCCGCGGCGCGCGGATTAACATGAGCCTCCGCGCTTTGCTCGTCGGCCTGGCCAACGTTGGAAAGTCCATCCTCTTCAACGCCATTGTGAGTAACTAAGCTTGTTTGTTTTGTTGCTTCATGCGAATGAATTGGTTTTGTCAAGAGCTCTTATTTGTCCGGTGTGAAACTTCAGGGGAATGAAATGCATAGCGATCACTTCTGATTTCGATATGCTCTTCCGAGTTCAAGAATCGATTTTGTAGCAGATGATGTGTGTATGCTCGATAAAATATCTGTGCATGCTCGATAAAATATCTGTGCATGCCAAGTGTTCGACGTTTTGCCAGGTCGATACTCTGGTGTTGATAAGCTGACGTATTTCAGGCGTTTTTAGTTTGTATCAGAGTGAAGAGCCTTCACTATCTTTGTCATTGTTTGGGTGCTGTTTTTACTAATGGAGAAAGGCCTGAGACATACATGGGACATGTTTATTTCCTGTAGTAATGAAATATTAATTCATCTCTCTTTCTGTTCTACACCTTTCTAAAAATAATTAGGAATTCTAAATAATTATTAGTAATTAATTATGAATAAAAACATTGTGTTGAAATTTGTTTCGGTACATTCTATGGCAATTGTAAAGTTGAAATGAATTTATGGGATGTTAGTTAATATGAGAATGAGGGAGAAGTTAGTTGTTGAAAATATAATAAAATAAGAATGATAGTTGATATAGATGATGAATTTAGTGTAGGAGTATGGATGATTAAGAAATACTGTATTGTAAAATAGAGTACGTTCTGTAAAGGATAAAAAATATTTCTTTAAAGTATGAATTTTATAGGACACACTGTGGATAACCTTACATGTTCTATGGTCCTTGCACATCCCCAGAACTACCCAACGAAAGAATCTAATCAATATGAAGCGGATCCAAAGAGCCATAGGGAGATTGAAACATTCACTTTTATTCCCATATTGCAAGCGATCGAGTTCAAATCTGGACTCCAATAGATAAACTCGGCATCAACCTGCAGGAATTCAAAGCAAAGGCCACCGCACCATACCGTCATGTACCCTGAGCAAGCTTACACTACCACGTCTGAGCAATGGCGCCCATAAATGGTGGTGCATATGAATGGACCCAACACACGCACCGCATAGCGAAATCAAGCACTTCGCACTGTCCATCTTCTCTGCATGGACTGTTTTTTTTACTCGACTCTATCTTTATCTGAGGGCAATAAGGAGCTGCTACAGAAGGACGGCAATAAAGATGTTGATAAACTATCCCCAACAAAGGCCACAACTTGATGTACTTCAACAGATTTATTGCAACTGCCTGCAGAACACAACGGATCAAATTGAACAGCGGTGGAAAAGGCCATCACTAAGTTCTCAAGATTTTTGTTTGGAAACATCAACTTAATCTATCTTCCACTGTCGGTGTAGCTAGCTGAGCTGACCAGCCAGTTGAAATGTCTCATGCAGCTATGTGATGATTCGTAACGCAGGACTTGTTGGAAATAAACGACATTTTTAAGTCCAGATTTTATTAGGCAAGTAAAAACACAAAAACAGTCTTGATGCAAACCCAATCACTAGCAGTTATATCAAGAACTCCATAGCTATACAAGTCATAATTTGCTCACACCAACTTACTTGTTTGTTCGTTGAGCTCAAGCTTCCGTGAGGGCTATATGTTCAATGTGTGTGTCGTAGATTGATGAAGCAACTGTAGTTGACGTCGAGGAAGTAGATGTTCTCAAAGTTGAAAAAGTAGATGTTCACAAGCGGTCGCGTGGAAGCGCTGTCCAAAAATCTGATTTCCGCTCCGTGCAGGTCTCTATGCAGCACCGATTTCAGAGATCCTCTCTCCTTACCACCTCGTGCATGTCTAGAAGGAAGGTCAACCAGGCTTGACTGCAATGTTCTCAAAACAGCGATTCGAGGAAGTTGGGAGAATGGGAAGGCAGAAAAGATTGATCCTCTCTCTATGACGTCTCCTGGATTTTATAGCAATCAAACGGTAATTTCTTGAGAAATGACGCTAATGGAAACATGTATTTAAGACTGACGTTTCACCTCATAACTGTCAACAGAAACTGAAGTATTAATCTCCGAAATCAATTGTCCTTTTCATCTCATGAAATGACAAAATAAAAGAAATTAAGATAATGCATATTTTACTGCTAACTCTACATGCGTACTCATTTTGAGATGATTCTCTTCAACAATCAGATGAGATAATGCTCTTACACATTGTTAGAGTAGTAGATTGGTGTAGAAAATGTGTATGAATAAACTCAAATCTGGTTCTTTTCTATACTATAAAGATCGAGTTCTGCTACCCCTCTTTGTCACCATAGTAATTTGTGTATCCATCTGATCTGAGCCGTTGATCAACCTCCTCCGCCACCTTAGGTCCACCTGTAGGACATTACACCCCTTGATGATGTGAAATACACTGTGTTTAGGTCATCATTACATCATTTTTTCACTCAGGTAGTTTCTACCCACCAATGCCATGAACAAGAGAGTGATCAGTGCCTTTCATGCTCATTAAGTGTCCAAAATTGAGTGATCACTTCATCCCTACAGACATAAACCACACATTTCTTTGCCGGCCATTTTTATTCCATCAAACAACATTGACATGATTGCCCACATTATTATCATCAAATTCCATAAAGAACAATGAAAACTGACGTTATAATAGCCACAATTCAACCTCCTTTATGGCTGACCATTTTTATTGCTTATTCATGTCCTCTTCCTACCTTATAAAAGGATGATTGGGCACCCTTACCACAACACACAAGCTCCCAAGCCTCTCCCCCTCAACCCCGTCGAACGTCGATGGCAACCTGCCCACCCTCAATCCCGTCGAACTTCTACGACAGCCCGCCCTCGCAACTCATGTATCATCATGTCGCTGGTCTTCCCGATGAAGTGTGCAATTTCTTACTTCACTTTTGTTCTTGGCCATAGGAGGGACAATAGAGAAGCAAAAATGTTTTCAAATGTTGTAAAGGTCTCAAGAGATGAAAAAATAGGAGAATATGTAGGAAGATAAAATGTTCTCTATCACCCCATTTGCTACTTATATTTTGTTGTTGTCTGCTCTGCCTATTTTTGTTTATTGATGAGATTAAATCTTGCACTCTATTTTTGTGTGTTTATGAGTGCTGAAATCATGCAAAGAAACATTTTTGACATGTGAAAAGCTCTATTTTTTGTGTTCTTTGAAATCATTACAAAATGCACATTTTTTATTCTATCATTAAAAAATTGATGACCTGGGAAGCATTTTTGTATTGTATCATTCAAAAAAGTCATAAAAAATATTGGTCGCATGAATAGATATTCATACGTGCATGTCATTAATCTGCTAGTACTCCCTCTCTGGCTGCGCATTGGCGTCGGTGAGAAGATCATCGAGCTGTGCGGCATGAATTGCCGGCAAAACTTGAGTGCTCCATAAAGGGTAGTTGGCCTTTGTCAGCTTCTCGCTAACCGGAATAGCGAGGATGGATGGGACGGCGGCGGTTGAAGCGGTGGGGGTCATGGCCAAAGTACTCATAGTGGAGCCGAGAAGAATTTTTTTTTTGCCGAGGATGTTGTGGAAGAAGTCTGGCTTTATACCATGTAAACACAATGTAATTGGATTCTCTCATGCTGCCGATGACAGCCCCCATCGCCTGGTTATATAGTATCAAGGTGAAAGAGTTTACATGATCATGAATCAACCATATGAGTTGTGTACGAGTCAAACTCTACCTCTAATCTTGTCTATCTCTATCTCTAGGTTGATTCGGACTTATCTCATGAGATTGTAACATGTAACAACACATTCTATCACCTGGCCCACACTAATTTGGTACTGGTCCATCAGTTAAAGTACCTCTGAATAGGTCCCTTCCTGTTGTAACATTCTATGTTACGAAGTCCTTAAACCCTTCATTAAGGTCTTAATTAAGCATTCAATCAAGTGGCTAAAAATCTTTTGGGTAAACTAAATCAAAAAATTAAGTAATTTCAATTCGATCTTAAGGTCAATCCGAGAATCTTCTTTGATGAACCTCAAACTCCTTGGATTCAAGTTCAAATCGAAACTAGGTGTAATTATGGTCCCACATGCCAAATTCCACCAAATTATGAAGTTTCCGAGTCCCTAGGATTCAAATTCAATCGAATTTGGCTCAAATAGGTCATCTAAATTTTAATTCAAATTCCATTCTGAAATATGAAAAACTCCGATGAGTAAATTGTTCATTATTCAATTCTATACACATCCATATTTTATTTGGAATTTTTTTAGCACGAGAAGGCATCTTTCTATTTGAATCAAATCACTTCGGTTTGAAAAATATTTGAATAACTAGTTGATAACCCCGCGCGATGCTGCGGGATTTCAAAATGTCTTGTATCTATTACATGTTGATTATAATTCAAGCAAAAGATAATTAAACTTAAAATGACAACATTATTGCACTGAAATAGGATCATGAAACAATAAAATAAATTTAAGTATATCCTATCGGTCCAGAGAGTGGTCACAACCCGTAATGCAGCTCATTAGCTGACGTGCCCATAAATCTTGATCTATTATAAATGTAAACATATTCAAATATAGAGTAAATTAAGTTGATTCAAAAATTCTTTAAAACATATGCAAATGATATCTTGTTTTGTTCTTCTCGTCGCATAGAACACAATGGTAAAAACAAAATTTAAAATAGATATCATATGAATGAGATTGATTATTTTAAAGTTTTTGTACTTTGTAGTGGTGATGTGGCAGCTGATGTGGGCCACTTGCATGTCAAGAGAATTCATTAGTGAATTTCTCTTATATAGTTATAGAGCGGGCCAGCCCACCGTCAACCCCCTTTCTCCTCTGCCGCACCGTGTCCGGGTCAAATCAACGCGCATGACAGCTCTGCAGTGCCGCTGCCCCCCTGTCACCACTGCTCAGTGCCGCGCAGACCAAAGCCGGCCCCTCCTCAAGCCCCACCCGAGCACCCCCTCTACAAGGACCGAGTTCCCCTCATCTCCATTTTTTCCCTGCCGCTAGGAGCACTCAGCGCTACCCGCTTTTCCCCGATCGACGGTGATGCCGACGAGCTATGTTCTCCCCTCCATTCTTCCTTTTGGTCTCGCCATCACCTTGCTTGATGTTCCCAGTCGCTTTCCTGTGCAGTCGCTTTCACGTGCAGGTCCTGCCCCCATAGCTCACCACAGCGCTGCCTCACCACCGAGTCCACCGTCGGCGGCCGAACCCGGTGAGCTTCCGAGCCCCCATTGCGGCAAAATGGACTCCTCACGTCCGCCTCCTCCTCCTTGTGCCAACAGCTCACCGCCTCATCACCGGCAGCGTCGACGTGACCGGGCCACCGCGCCTAGCCTTCGCCGCGCCCGAGAGCGCTGCTCACGCTAGGAGTGAAAGCAACCCAGTCGCTGGGCCAGGCCACTTCACGACTGGTTCACGGGCTGGATTCGGCCCATAGGCCATTTTGGATTTTATTCCATTTTCGAATTCTTATCAATTCCAGAAATGTGTTCAAACTTCTAAAATCCCTAGAAAATTGTAGAAAACTCAGAAAAATTCCAAAAACATTTTTGTGGTAATCCTTGTAGGCAAATCTACCTAGAAAGCTTATCCACCTTGTCATTTTCTTGATATTTCCCTATATAGGAATTCATGAACCCAAACCTCACTTGTATTGTACAAAATTATCTATACATGATCTTTATCGTACTCTTTTAATGCCACCTTGTATCCTATTCATATGTTCACATAAAATTGCTCATTAATTTTCTTTGGTCGGGATATTTGTTATTAATTAATCCTTGTTGTATCATCATTAAATCACTATAAATATTCCTGGTGGTGAAAAATGCCCATCTTTTATTTGAAGTCACTTATTAAGCTCCTTCTCTTGGAAACTCTCATAATCACTTTAGATCTCATGTTATTAAATTTTTAGTATCGCTCTTAATAGTAAAAGTGTAGAAAATAATAGGGAAAAATCATAAATACTTATGTGCAGTAGTATACCACTTTAGC
>VSTD030001132.1:0-13756 GCA_008808055.3 Sporobolus alterniflorus
GTCGTGTTCTTCCTTGAGATTGATCTTGCATAGTCGCACTTTTCCCGTTCCTACTCAAAATATCTGACGACACGACATCGACAATAATGTACTAAAACTTTGCATGAGTATTTCTCTGTTCTTAAACTACTTGTACACTGTTCTTGCCATATTTTCTCTGCACAGAATTATACTTATGAATTAATCTTTGTTGCACGTTAATTAAATCATTAAAATAATCCTGGTGCTGGAAAATGCTCATTTTTGGTTTGAATGCACATCTTGAACTCCTTAACTTGTATAAAAAGGTAATCCTCAAGAACATCTTTAATCTCATGTTATTAAATTTTAAGTGTTGCTCTTAATAATGAAATAATAGAAGCTAAAAGGAAAATACAACAAATACCTTTATGCATACTTTAGATGCACTTTAATTAGCTATTGTTTTGCAAACTTCATAACTTAATCATATCATGTTTGCATCATACTAATTGTAGCACTTTTGTACTCACTAGACCCCACTCGCGAGGAGCCGGAGTTGGAAGTTCAAGCCAAGCAAGCACTAGCTGAACAAACTAACCCTGATCCCGGTCAAGGCAAGCCCCAGTGCATCACACCACAATGCTTGACTTTGTTTTTAATCGCTATCTTTATGTTAAGATTGATTGTGCATTAAGTGTATAGGAGTTGCTTGGAACCGTAGTTGCATTAAGACTACCTTCCTAATTATCCTTGATGACCTTGCTTGTAATTGGAAGACGTTAGCAATGCTAGGCATAGTTATAAACATCGGTAGATGTGAAATGGTCGGAGGGCCATGGGTCAGCGATAGGTGATTCACATCTTATTTTACTAGAGGCGATGGGGCCCTTAGGTGGAAAGTGAAGGACCGTCGGTTGGGAAGGTCAGAGAGTGTGATGTGGAAAGATGGCACCTCCAAGGTTGTAGCCACCATCTGTATTAGTTAAGCACCGATGGGTTGGTTAAGCACCAATATGCACCCATTAAGTCTAGTAGCCTGTTGTCAACTGATACTTGACTTTGCCCCTACTGCTTCAATGGTTGTGTTGGGAGAGAGACTATGGTGAACCCATGGATCAGTCAGCCGATGTGCTGTGGATCGGGATGGGAGCCCTTTTTCTCAGGAGGAGTGACCCTGCTCAACTCTATTGATGACTACGCGAAAGGTTGCTATGCGTGGTCCGCATAAAATACGTATGGTCGAGGATCAAACGAGGACCAAGCATGGGATGCGTGGGATTTTCCTGTAGGGTGTACATCGATTTGAATCACCGTGACTCTTGAATATGAGTAACCGCTTGTCTTGTGGTCATCAGCATGTAGAGAACTTAATGGCATTAATGGTGGTTTATGGTGGATTGTTATATTTATTCACTTGTTCGCAAGCTCTTGTTTGACTAGTTTAAATGTCAGGTTTTAGTTATAATGATTTAAATAGGGCTAAAACATGAAAGTAAGGACCTACTTTTAGTGCGGGTTTGTCATAGTGATAGAGTGTACCCTATAACCTTGGATACTAGGAGTCGGGTTTTTATGGCCACGATCGGTCTTACTGAGCTTTAGTTGCTCAAGCTTTTCTTGTGAACTTTAGTTTGTGTGCAGAGGGAATGTTCGAGTATTGTCGCTGCTGCGGCAAATTCATGTGGTCCAACGGTGAACCTGAGGACTGGGAGGTGACTTGGGAGCTAGCCCCTTGAAGAGCCACTGAGGTCTTCGCATCATATGGCTTGATGCTGACCCTTGTATCGTCGTGTTAGTGTTGTATCATTTCCACTATGTTTTCAAAACTCAAACACTTTATTATGTTGAACTCTATTGTAATCTAAGAACTTATTATAATAACTCACTTTTATTCAGACTATGTATATGTGATGTATTACTCTGTAATTATTACATCTGTAATGATGTCCCATGATAATCCTTGCGAGACTTGACGTCCTTATTCAAGGGTGGGATGTTACACTATCAAGTCATGCTGATGATGTCGCTGTTGAGTCAACATTGATCATGGCATGATGCCCAATCATGGTGTCACGTCGATAAGTTGTCAGACCGAGTCGGTCAAGCCGCTGCTCACATGGAAGATGATCCCTGAGTTCTGTTTGCGATGCATCCTGTGGCCTCTTGCGACGCGTCCGGTGCGTCCAGGCAGTAAGAAATTCTATCCAGCGAAGGTTCTCCATCCTAGGAGTTGCATGACGTTCCTGCACGCTAAACACAACACGTGCATGCCAAGGAGTCAACATGCTACGATCATTAATAGAGTAGCCTAACCCGATCGGTTAAAAATGAATATAATAACGGAAACAGAGGAATAAACAAATAATGTGTTTCCCTTGCAAGCTGTGACCGCCCTGGAGTCGTGGTTGCTCACGAAATCACGAGCCACTTCTTCCAGAGCAGCGATGGCAGCGGTTCTGATCCACCTCCTACGGGTGAGGAACCTGGTGTAGCTTCGTCTCGGACGATCGTGTACATGCAAAAGGTGTTAATGCATGGAGACCACGCTAGCTAGCAGATATGGTCCGTTTGCATGTATAAAAACACGTATAGATAAAAAGGGAAGGGTCTTCCCTGTAGATCCGTGAGCACAGAGCAAGAAACGAGTCGGTGCGGCGACACTCTCCATGCATGTGTTCGGCCTGTTGCATTGTCATGGCCGCATGCATGCGGACGGATGTTCGTTCGTCCTGACCCCCGAAGGTAGCCGTCTAAGGGTCGAAGGCCGCCCGACTCAGGTCTTCAATGTCCGAGCACTTCCGCGATCATCACGAGCAGCTTACTTGTTGATCACCAAACATGATAATAGATCTTGCTCAATGTGTGGCGCAGAAGCCATCTGATGGGGATGCGGAGCCGAGCTCGCAAAAGAATCCCCTACGGAGCACCACCTCACGCGTTGGACCTTCGCTAACAACTTAACAATTGATATCGATCGTTTTGCAGGAAGGGACGACCCTAATGGACGTCAAGGGTCTCATTTAGCCGGAGGTCCAGCTTATGTGCTGCCGGAGCTCTTCCAAGACGAAGCTGACCTGCCAGGGGACACGTGTCGTAGTTGATCTGACATGCAAAACATTCTAAATATCAAAAGATCATAATGATCTTGTGACTATCTTGCCTTAGGGCATAGTAGTTGAACACGGGTATTACCGGCATTGTAATGACAGGTTCTAACCACCATATAAATAGAACCATAGGTACTTATTGATGGAACACCCGGGAGGCAATTGTTATTGCATTTATTATCTCTATGCTCCTATCTATACCCTCATCTCTTATCTCCGTTTTCGGGACTCGGTGACCCTCGGTCCCCTGATCCCAACATTTGATGCCCACCGTGGTTCAAGCCCAAAAACAACTCTGACAATACCATAACCAAGCGAAGGTTCGCATTATGCCCTCAACCGCAACCAACCACCCACTCAGGCCAACATATCCATTGCCATGGCAGAGACCTACCAAAACAACGAAGCCATCATATACAGCCAACCATTTCCGAGGGTGCCCCCGCCGCAGAATTAGCAGAACTGTCAACATCCTTCGTCAACAAGAAAGACAGCGGCATCAATCTCACATTCGGCAAATCTCTTATCCCTAACCTTTCCCACAAGCTCACCTAAGAATCCAAACTCAACCACCATCGTGCCATCACAACGTGCCCAGTCAACAACAGCTTTTGCAAACTCTGCAAGCCGCGCACACCTCGCCAGTATTTCCCCTACCACCTTCGATAAAACCCCACAACTGCAGCAACAAAGCGAAGCTATCCCAACCCATGCATCAATCCTCATGATCACCGACGGTTCCGATACCAAGCCTGACACTAAGCGGCAGCACCAAGACCCCGCACAGAAGCAAATCCTGAAACAGCCGAAGGCCTGACTACTCAAACCATGTGGTCCCATACCTCTATAATCTTCTCCACCAAAGACGTAAACCTTACCTCATTCCCCTACATTGATGCTATGGTCATCACCGTCCACATCGAAAGATGGAATGTTTAAGAATCCTTATTGACAATGATAGTCAAGCAGAGATATTGTTTTTGTCGACTTTCAAGCAAATGGGATATGACAAGAACCAGCTTAGAGAATCAGCGAAGCCTCTATGGCTTCGGTGGCAAAAGAATCAAGCCCGTCGGCATGATAACATTGTCTGTTTCCTTCGGTACTCTCAAAAACCCTCGCACATAGTACATAATCTTTGATGTTGTGGGCATGCCCTACCCCTACAATGCCATTGCTGGACAAGGATTATTGAATGTCTTCCGGCATAATAACCATATTCGGCAGTCAGAAGGAAGTCAGAAACATCGAGCGAGGACTCACCCCAGATCACAAGAACATGCACTTCTTGAGAGAGGGCATAGAGTACGAACAACCTCCATCCGAACAAGAAACACTGGCAGAGTTTAAGAAAGCAATCCAGCCCAAAGGTGACTTCACTAGAGTAGCACTTGACCTCAGAGTACCAGATAGAACCATTTGCATCAGAGCCGACATGACCCAAGAGGACAAGGCGGAGTTGATACAATTTCTAGACAAGAACAGCGATGTATTCGCCTGGTCCACCTCAGACTTAGTAGGGGTTAGCAAAGAAGTAATCAAGCACAAGCTGGAAGTCCACCCAACTATGAAGCCCAAGAAGCAGAAACTTCGCAAAATGTCCGAGGAAAAATAGAAGCTGTGAAGGCTGAAATACAACCCATGCTAGATACATGGTTTATCAGAGAAGTAACATACCCACAATGGCTAGTTAACGTTGTGATGGCCGCAAGAAAAATAGAAGATGGAGAATGTGTATAGATTTCACCGATCTCAACAAGTGTTGCCCTAAGGATGATTTTCCATTAGCCAGAATCGACCAAATAGTTGACTTCGCAACCAGCTCCGACATAATGGCTCTACTAGATTGTTTCTCAGGCTATCACTAGATATGGATTCGCAAGGAAGACGAAGAAAAAACAAGTTTCATAACACCATTTGGCACATATTGCTACATGAGAATGCCGGAGGGGCTGCACAACACAGGCCCCAAATTTTGCAGAATGACGAATGCAATATTGAAGGATCAAGTAGGCAAAAATGTATTCTCGTATGTCGATGACATCGTGGTAGCAAGCAAGAAAGCTTTGTACATCACAGACCTTACGGAAACATTCACCAATATGTGCGAAGCTAAACTCAAACTCAATCCGGATAAATGTGTCTTCGTGGTAACATGGGGTAAAGTATTAGGTTGTTTGGTATCCACTAAGGGCATCAAGGCCAGCCCCGATAAAATAAAAGTAATTATTCAAATGCAACCACCGTAGACAAGAAAAGAGGTGCAGAAACTAACAGGCCACAACGTAGCATTAAATAGATTCATAGCAAAGCTTGCAGAGAGAAGTTTACCATTTTTTAGCGTACTTCAGGGCTCCGCAAAAGTAGAATGGGGGACAGAACAGCAAAGGGCTTTTGATGATTTGGAACACTACCTTCAGCACTTACCCACGTTGTCCAGTCCAGGGCAGGAGCAGCCCCTCATATTATACATCTCCACCACGCACTCAGTTGTGAGCAGAGCTCTCATCGTGGAAAAAGAAATAGCGCAATCGGGAGCTGCGACAAAACAGCAACACCCGGTATACTTCGTATCGGAGGGTCTGGCTGGGTCCAAAAAATACTATTCTGAAGTCGAGAAGATTTGTTATGCAATAATCATGTTCTCAAGGAAGCTCTGGTACTATTTCAAGGCCCATCATATAAGAGTCCTAACTAACCAGCCGTTACATGACATCTTCCGCAATAGGGACATCTCCGGATGAATCAGCAAATGGGTGACAGAGCTCTCAGAGTATGTCATCGATTTTGAGAGGCGTACTACAATAAAATCACAGATTCTGGTAGATTTTGTGACAAAATGGACGGAGCCACATGCTCAGGTGGACACCGTCCAAGAATTCCCCTGGATAGTATATTGTGATGGAGCTTCCGGAATAAAGTTGTGTTATGGAACAAGACTTCAGTTCACTAGTGAAACAAGCAAGTGCACAAACAACATTGCATATGAGTAAGAAGCTATGCTGTTAGGCCTCCAAAAGCTAAGAGCCATTGGCGTACAAACTTCCGTGCTTTGCACAGATTCTAAAGTGGTAACAGAGCAAATTGAGAAAGAATGCATAGTACGGGAACCAATACTAGAAAAATATCTAGCCTTAGTGCGAAGAATGGAGACTTGTTTCCAAGGATTTAGGGTGGAGCACATCGAACACAACAAAAATGCCAAAGCCAACAATTTAGCAAAAGTCACAGCTCGTACCACCCCAATGCCAGCCAATGTTTTCTTCCAGGCGATCGAAGATGCCTCAGTCCAAACAGTCCTGCAAGAGCCGAAGCTTATAAATATTATTGAAGGAGAAGATTGGAGAGCACCAATAATGGCCTACCTCCATCATTATTATGAGCCAGACAACATAAACGAAGAAATCAAAATGTAGCAATGCATGAAAGATTATCAGATAGTTGACAACGAGCTGTACAAGATCTCCGTTTTAGGTCCCTTACTTCGCTATGTCAGCAAAGTCGTAGGCCAAGAAATACTCCAAGAAGTTTACGCTGGAATTTGCGGAGGTCACATCGGTAATCGACCGCTGGCAGCCAAGGTCCTCCGGCAAGGATTGTACTGGCCAGCAATGATAATTGATGCCACCAAGTTGGTATCAACCTGCAAAGCTTGTCAAAAATTCTCATATTGCTCCAGGGCCCCCGCGCAACCGTCACGGCTGATAGCCCCATCCAGACCCTTGCAGTAGTGGGGCATCGATATCATCGACAAACTCACACCAGCACAAGGGAATTACACCTTCGCCATTGTCGCGGTAGAGTACTTCACTAAATGGGTCAAAGTGAAACATGTAACTAAGATAACCACCGCCACCATCCAGAAATTCTCCTAGCAAAGCATCATTTGTCGTTACAGAGTCCCTCAGTAGATCATCGTCAATAATGCTAAATATTTTGATAGTGCAATGTTCAAAAAAAATTGCCACCAAGTCAGGATGAAGGTCTCATTCACATCAGTATACCACCCACAATCCAACAGGGCAGTCGAACGAGCCAACACATTAGTTTTTGAGTCAATAAGAAAATACTCGAAGGCAAAAAGAAGGGTAAATGGGCGGAGGTCATGCCAAGAGCAGTATGGAGCCACAACACCACGGTCTGCAGAGCCACCAATTTCACCCCATTTCAGTTGTTGTTCAGAGCTAAGGCAGTACTATCGAAAGAAATCAAACACAAAAGTTTGGGCACAATAGCAGAGGCGTAGCAGTGCCCTACCGAAGCTGAGAAAAAGGACTTACTAGAACCAGAAAGGCTCAAAGCAGTAGCCAACCCGCAAAAGTACCAAGATGAGACAAGGTCTTGGAGGGACCCAAAGGTTAAGAAAAAAAGATCTCGGCATTGGTAACCTAGTCCTCCTGTGGAGCCCTAGCACTGAGAGCTCAGGTAAACTTGAGTCAAAATGGAAAGGACCGTACACGATTGTAGAAAAGACAAAGTCAAGGACTTTTCGCCTTGCAGATTGACAGGGATGAAAGCTGGAGCATTCATAGAATGTAGAAAACCTTTGGTGTTTTTATATTTAAGCAAATTGTAAGACACAAGCCTCGTAATCTATAAATGAGCCTTCGTTACCAGTTCCCAGTTTTAGCAGTCATTTTCGTCAAGCGTGTACTGTTTTCCTCATAGGGGAAGCCCACAAGGGCGTGAGGTTTTTAATGAGGCAGAACTCATGTAATTCTGAAGCAGCAATATAAGCTTCCTCCCTAAAATGCTAGATACCATCGTCAAAATCGCCAGTGATGCTAGCTCTTTATTCGACAAAAGCTATTATGCTCTCTAAGCCAAAGCCATGATTGAAGGCACGTTATTGCAACATTCACTCGTTGGCTCAAATCAAAGACCTCCAATGAAGAAAGCGGCAATCCTAAAATGTAAGGAGCTTAAATAAAGACATTCGATTGAAAAAAGAGGCAACATCAAAATGCAAGGGGCTTAAATCAAAGACCTTCGATGAAAAAAGAGATAACCCCAAAACGCAAGAGGCTTGAATCAAAGACCTCTGATGGAAAAAGATGCAACCTCAAAATGCAAGGGGCTTAAATCAAAGACCTACGATGAAAAAAAAGGCAACCCAAAAATGCAAGGGGTTCAAATCATAAAAAAACCTCCAACAAAGCTAGCCTCGCCTAGTTAATGCCTGGAAGGCGAGGGTGACGTTTTTCAAAAATTGCAATCACACGAATGTGGTTGATTAGAAATCAGTCATTATCTCGACAAAGGTAGCCTCGCCAAGATAACACCTGGAAGGCGAGGGTGACATTTTCAAAAATTGCAATCACACGAACGTGATTGATTAGAAATCAGTCATCAGCGCGATGAAGCTAGCCTCGCCAGGATAATGCCTGGAAGGCGAGGGTGACATTTTTCAAAAATCGCAATCGCACAAACACGATTGATTAGAAATCAGTCGTCAGCTTGACAAAGCTAGCCTCGCCAAGATAACGCCTGGAAGGCGAGGGTGACATTTTTTCAAAAATCACAATCACACGAGCGCGATTGGATAGAAATCAGTCCGTAGCTTGACGAAGCTAGCCTCACCAAGATAACACCCGGAAGGCGAGGGTGACGTTTTTAAAAAATTTGAATTGCACGAACACCATGGATTGGAAATCAGTCGTTAGCTCGATGAGGCTAGCCTCACCAAGATAACGTCTGGAAGGCGAGGGTGATGTTTTTCAAAAATCACAATCGCACAAATGCGATTGATTAGAAATCAATCATTAGCTCGATGAAGCTAGCTTCGCCAAGTCAATGCCTGGAAGGTGTGGGCCACGTTTCTCAAAAATCACAATCACACGCATACGACATATTAAAAAGTGGTTGTTAGTTAACCGCACGGGTGCAGTAAGATGTTTGAACATACATTTCACAAATATGAAAATGCTTTATTCATCTTCACATTTTCTTACAGGCTGATGCTTTACAAGAAACCCCATACGCATAAGCTTCCCTAATATAATTTCTCATTCACTGTGATTCATACCGGTCAAAGGTGAATATCACCTATCAACAAAAGATCGTCTCATCCAGGGTGAAACAGCCCCAGCAGTATCTACCAAAATCCGCGTAGCTTTATTCTTCACGGAACCCTTGTTGTAGTCTCGCGGCAGGCAAGTTGATGAACCCGGAACATCTTTACCTACGCGCGAATCACCACAACCAACTTCAACCTCACAAAAACCCACGCGAGGGTGCGGAGCTTAATCAAAAGGTAAAGACACATTCCTAGGATCAACCTCATCTAACTGGTCGATTTCGGACAAGAGCTCACCAATGCTAATACTCGATGATTCACCCGGCTTGGTCTCTGCGTCCTCGCCATCACAAGAACACCATGTTGAGGAAAAAATGACAAACCATATGAACTTGATATACATTCATTCAAATCTCCACGAGGGGTGTTCAAAATAATAACATCCGAAGCAGGGTGGCACGGACCCTGTGCAGGCCAAACACACGTCTTAAAGAAAGAAGAGTGGAAAAGCCAACAAAACTCTCTAACAACCTAAAGACACTGATCCCCTTCACACCTCGCGATCTTCGCCCTATGGGCCAGCATGATGCTTCTCGTTTTGAGTTCCGGCAACCCGCGCGGCCTCGGCATCCTCTCACAGATGAGGTTGATCGTCACCAGTATGCGAAGGACCAGCACCATCACCTTCGCCATCATCTTGCCCCTGCAGCATAGTCGTAATTAAACAGCAGTAACACAAAAACAACACAACCAAAAAAGCTCACCTCTGGTTCAGGACGGATAGTTTCAGTCACGTAGGGCAACCCATAAGAGGACCACCACTTCTTCACGCTTCGAGCATATAGTTTATAGGCACTTCATCGAAGATGGAAGCATCGCAAGCAGCCATGATATATTCTAGCTCCTTCAAATGAGAGCATTGGGCAAGCTCTTGCAGCATCTTCAGCACACCAACAAGGCAGTAAACTATGAAATTCTTGTTCGCCTTAGCAATCGCACTCGCAGCGCTTGAATCTCTTTAGCAAACCATGCTGCAATATTGCCGATGGTGCTGCCCTTTTTGGGATATGGCAGGCACTTTGCGCCGATTTCATTCATAGCTCCCTCCAGCTCAATGCGAAGGTCATGTAGCTTCTTGCGATGTCTAACACGATAATTTTGAAATTTTTTCTCCTTCGCAGCCAGTCAGAGCTTTGGCTTTTTTCTTTAAGCTCATCAACCTCGGTGTGTAGCCTCGTGCATTCTTGTTCTTTTTCATCCCGGCTTGTAGACAGCAAGCTCTGGGCAGAATCAGCCTCAGCCAGCGCTTGACAAGCCTGTTCAAGCTCCGACCGCAACTCAGCATTCCCAGCTTCAAGTGATGCGATACGCGTCTCTTGAGACATCAGCATCACCTGATTATGCGACCGAGTCTTGGTAAGATCAAAAGCCTAAAAAGAAACAAACCATTTAAATCACGAAGCCAGGCATGCAAAGCTAGAGAAACGTCTCTTACATGCTTAAGACAATGAACAATTTGTTCGTCATCATCTTTCATAAAACCAGACGAGGGTGCATCTCGCATCCCCCTGAAAACCAGCTCGGGCACCAATGACATCGTGAACACCTAGGAGCCATAATATTAAGTTTATATCAAGCATCAACAACACGTGAAATTCACAAAGCGAGAAATAACAAACCTTCGATCGCAACTGCATGAGCACCAGCCTCCGCAAGAATTCCTAGGCCAGTCACTCCAGCCTCAGGCACCTTCATCATCGAAGGTATCTCCGCGGAAACACGCAAATATGGTACCAGTGAAGGCGACGACAAAATTGATTCCGAACCGGAAGTCTCACCAGATGAAGACCCCGATTCCGAAGGTACAAAATCAAGTAGTGGGCAGTAGGCCACGCGATCCTCATCTGGCTCCGTGGAAACCCGCGACCGAGCGCAGACCTTGGAAGGGGCAGTAGAGGTCAATACAGGCCCAATGTCGACCCTTGCATGTTTCCCCATTGTTGTCGGCGACGTAGCTGCACTTGGTCTTTTCGTCCCAACGTTAATCCTGAGCACACTAGCCCTCAGTGAGATCACGGTCACGGCGACTTTCGACACAGAAGCCGTTGACGACACCACAACCTTCGGACGTGCACTAGTCACAGCCAAGGATTTACCACCGGCCATCGATGTAGACAGAGCGGCTTTCGCCACCACACTCTCCTGCGTTTGGCCAAGGACCCAGCACCGACGTCTTGTTTCCTTTTCTTAGCAACCTCCGTGTTCGCCGCAGAACTGGGCTCCAAGCGAGGCTTATATGGCACACTAGCACACTCAAAAACCCGATTCACTCTACCTCCATTTGGCAAAGCTTCGACGCAAGCTTTATGTTCCCCGGGGGTGTACCGCCCGACAAAGTTCGCTACGGCCAACTCCACCCTCGCACGGAACTGACCGTTCGTCTCTTCTGGAAGTTCGACAATCGGAAAATCCGACATAGGTGTCGGCAGTCTTGACACGGGCGTCTCTCCGTCAACAATTTTACCCACGTCGAAGCTCGCAGACAGCGGGACAAACCCGCAAGCCATGTACTCTTCCACAGTGACGAAGGTAGCGTCGCTGACATCCTCATCAGGGCAATCAAAAGGGGGGTCTATCACGAAGCAAAGGTCAGTCATGTAGGAATGTAAAGCATACACACCCTTACCTCCACCAGGGCTTGGGCTGCGGATCAACGGAGCTTTACAATAAAACCAAGCCGGTGGTCAAGCTATGGGCCATTTGTTTTTCACAACTACAGTTAGCTTCGCTTGATGACTCCCGCGTTTTGCGTGAAAGTTGATGCAGCCGAATTGCCCTTGCATCTCAGCCCCACCCACATCTATTTTCCTCGGTTGATAGTGAAGTTCATATCTTTTCGTGAAGCCATCAACAAATGGAACACCATTGAAGCTTGTAACAACCCAAATATACTTTGACAACTGAACAATAGGGTTGGGAGTCAGCTGATGAATCTGTATTTGATATTTCAACAAAATAGCAGCAAGCACCGAGTGCGAAGGTATCCTGAAACCAGCAGTAAAGAACACTTCAAATAATATAGCTTCATCAGCACGGGGTTCCGGCACGGTCTCTTCCCCAGGTACATGACCCATGCCATGGACAAAATAGCCATTGTCGACCATTCCACGAATGCGGCTCACAGTCACAGTTGAGGGTCCAAAGTAGAGGCTTCAGGAATGGGAACTTTCACCCTCACCATCCCTATGCAAACCCGCATCGCCTGGTCTCCCAGATATAGTTCTTTCCCTAGAACAGTCACCTTCAGCACCAGAGCCAATGAAAGCAGCACCGCCGGAAGGTCGTGTAGAATTCTTAATACAAGCCATCGAGACTAAAGACAAACGAAGCTGCACTCGATGCCAGACAGGTGAAAGCACTGACCGCATAGCAGCGAGCGCGTTAAGAAGGGAACGACTGGAGTCAATGGTAAAAGTAAGGACACACCACCCCGACTATATATATAGGAGCGGTAAAAAATCATTTCCGCTACCCACAGTGCGGGATCCAAAAACAACAAATTCACATAAAGGCTGCCTAGGCCCACTTTCAAAACCGGCCTAGGTAGCACCACAGCCACACTCTCGTGCAAACTACGAAATCACCCTCTAGCTTCGACAACCACATGTTTGAAGGTGAGGGTGACGTTTTTCTATAAAGGAAAGATAAACTAGTGGCATCTGAAGCCCAAATATTTTACCCATAGTTGCGAAGGTCCAATTCCAATGCGCGAGGGTGACGTTTTGGGAATTCAGTCCGCATCAATCACAGGAATGTCTCATCGAGATTGAACCTCGCCTGCGAGGGGCTACTATTGGGGATGCAAAGCGGAGCTTACAGAAGAATCCCCTACGGAGCACCACCTCACACGCCGGACCTTTGCTAACAACTTAGCAATTTATATCAATCATTTTGCAGGAAGGGATGGCTCTAATGGACGACGAGAGTCTCATTTAGCCGGCGGTCCAGCGAGACGCGACAGAGGTCGCGTGCTGCCGGAGCTCTTCCAAGATGAAGCTGACCTGCCAGGGACACGTGTTGAGTCATAGTTGGTCTGACACGTAAAACATTGTAAATATCAAAAGACCATAATGACCCCATGACTGTCGTGTCTTAGGGCATAGTGGTTGAACGGGGGTATTACCAGCATTGTAATGACAGGTTCTAATCATCGTATAAATAGACCCTATGTGCTCATTGATGAAACACATGAGAGACAATTGTTATTGCATTTATTGTCACTGTGCTCCTATCTATACCCTCGCCCATCACGCTCGTCTCTTATCTCCATGTTTGGGACTCGATAACCCTCGGTCCCCTGATCCCAACACCATCGAACACAACAAATTGGATCTTCACGCCGGCCCCATGATGGGTGCCAACTGTCCTGGTTTATGACAATGAATTTATATGGGGTGGTCATGAGATCAAGAAAATGATGATAACACATAAGACATAATGATTTTTAGACAGGTTCGAGCCTTCCGAAGGATAATAACCCTAGGTCCTATGTTTTTTGTATTGTTCGGGGTAATTGTGTTGTGGTTGTTGTCATTGTCCCCAGGGGGGGCTCTACCCCCCCCCCCCCCCCCTTTTTTATCCAAGGGGGGGGGTGAGGTTTAGGAATTTAACC
>VSTD030001133.1:0-13755 GCA_008808055.3 Sporobolus alterniflorus
GTCATTATTTCTGACGGTAGGTGCAATCAGCGATAAATGATGACCGATTGGTGTTAGGAGATGGTGGAAGGATGAGGCTAGACATGGATCATTTCCCGATGAACACCGTTGGCTATGAGGAATGAAAGATACTGGTCCAGACAGATCAGGTAGACACTACACGAGGGAAGAACGTCATCGTATCGGACGAGCTATGGAACTAGATGATCAAGCCGCGCAGTCCCGAAGCTGGAGTGTGGAAGGAGAACACGCCGAGAAAGCCAGGTTGAAGAGTTAAGCCTACATGAAGTATGCTGATGGATAAGTATGTAAGGCAGCGGCAAGAGCGGGCCCGTGCTCATCTGAATGAAAACCAGAGAGAAGGGTCACCGTATTACGGTAGAGAACACTGGGTTCGGTACAATCAACGTGCGATGACATGGCAAAAGATAGTAGGGGCGCAGGCGTCGCAAAAAGCAAGAGCAGAAGATCCTAGGCTGTTTTACGGATGTGAAGGATGGTCCAGGCAGGAGCTTAGTAGTAGTAGCGGACCACGAGAAGACAAATGGAATGATGATGTGGTAATGGTCGGGTCCGTGCCATGCAAGTTACAGTCCATAATATACATGGGGGGGGGATCAGCGAGTTATCAGAGCTGGGCCAGCACAGGAGGGTCAGGTTACGGCTGAAGCACGGAGCGACTGGGAAATGCATGAGGAACCGGTGGCCAAACATGCGGGGGTGGTTTCTGTTGAAGGGCGATAAGTTGTCAGGCCCGGATACTCAACATGCATGCATATGATATTATGGGGAGGAGATGGACAGGGCAAGTCCGGCAGAGTTGGACAGGTCCAGCAGCGGGGTAAGGAACCAGGCGAATGCAGGCCCGGGGGGCAGGTATACCTGGGATGTGGGGAAGACTATCGGGTTAAATATTAACCCGGGCCAAGGAAAATGCCATGGTATGACCGGCGTGGACGGATGCAAGATGCCAGCACCCATGTGGTGCCCGGTTGGTCTCACCAAGACCTAGCAGCGCCGGTTATAGAACCTGAGGCAGACAGAGTTGGCAAAAAAGAAGGAAGAAGAAGCGTGTGATAAATGGTTTAAACAAGCATGCCCAATGTTAGGAGTAAAGAAGACCTGGAGGGAGAAACGATTGGCGAGGGAGGAAAATAGCACCGACAGTGATGACAGCTAGGACAGCCATGACACAAGGGGGGTTGATGACGTTAAGGCCGGTGATGAAGATCCAGCAAGTGTGTAGGTTTTAGACATCAACATGGTTTTTATAATTCCAGTAGAGTTTTGAGCACCAGAAGGACCTAAGGTGGCTGAGCTAGCAGTTGGAGCCGAACAGGCCATGTTCGAGAGGCCGGTCAAGTCTGGTGAACATATGAAGCCACTTTACATCAAAGGACACATAGACGGGATGCCAGTGGGGCATATGATGGTGGATGGCGGTGCAAGCGCTAACATCATGTCGTTAATGTTGTTTGAGAATCTTGGATGTCGGGAGGGCGACCTTAAACGGACTAACATGAGCTTGAGTGGGTTTTCAGGGGAACCAGCAGAAGCTAAGGGTATTGTGTCCAAGGAGTTGACCGTCAGAAGTAAGACAATACCGGCTATGTTCTTCGTGGTTGATGTCAAGGGATGTTACAACATATTGTTGGGACGGTACTGGATTCACACAAATGGTTGCGTACCCTCGACGTTGCATCAGTGCTTGATGTCGTGGGTCGGTGATCATGTGGAAGTGGTCGAAGCAGATAAGGCATAGTGTGTGGCTATAGCTGAGGCTCGGGTTGATGTGCAGGAAGGCCACCTAGGGTGCTTGACTGGGCATGATCTCACATATTACGACTACGTCAGCGTAAGCAAAGACGGGTTTGTCCCAATTAGTGTAAGGCCGACGACTAGCTCGACTCGGCTGACAGGCAATGTGTTGTAGATGGTGAGCAAAATGAACGACATCGACTGGTTGGTAGGGCAGACTAATGAATATCGTTTGGCTGAAGACGATATAGGTGAGATAGTAGAAGATTTCAGTGATGTCGGTAAACTCGGACATGTGTTCCCTGCTGTGGATGAACTTGACATGATAGACATCGGAGATGGGGTGGTGCATGGACCAACATATGTAAACCGAAACTTGACATGTGAACAGAAAGAAGTGCGCAAGCTCTTGGGTGAGTTCGTGTGCTACTTCGCATGGGAATATACAGAGATGCCGGGGCTTGATAGTGGACTAGTGGACCATCGATTGCCGATTAAGCAAGGATTTCAGCCCTATAAGCCATCGGTCAGAAACTACAGCCCTAAGATTATTGGCAGAGTAAAGGAGGAGATAGACCGATTGCTAAAAGCCGGGTTTATACAACCATGTAGGTATGCCGAGTGGGTTGCAAATATAGTTCCTGTAGAGAAGAAATGAACCGACAAAATACGAATATGTGTCGATTTCTGAAACCTAACCAGGGTGATGCCTAAGGATGAATACCCTATGCCAGTGGCGAAGATGTTGATCAACAATGCGTCAGGTAATAAGATGATTAACTTCTTAGATGGGAATGTCGGGTACAATCAGATTTTCATGGCTAGAGACGACGTGCACAAAACAGCGTTCCGGTGCCCATGGTTCATGGGGTTATTCGAATGGATTGTGATGACATTTGGACTGAAGAATGCAGGTGCCATGTATCAACGGGCCATGAACCTCATTTTTCATGACCTGCTGGGTAGCGTAATGGAAGTATACATTGACGACGTGGTTATCAAATAAGCTAGCTTTGAGCAACACTTATCCAATTTATGCACGACCCTCAAGAGGATGGAGAAGTATGGTTTATAGATGAATCCATTCAAATGCGCACTTGGCATGTCGGCTGGCCGGTTCTTGGGATTTATCGTGCATGAGCACGAGATACAAATCGACCCCTAGAAGATAGAATCCATACACAAATTGGAGGTGACCTGCTGGGGAAGATTAACTATTTGAGGTGATTCATAGCTAATCTTGCAGGGAAGATTGATCGTTTGCTTCCCCTAGTACGTCTCAAACTTGAAAAGGAATTCAAGTGGGGGGCTGAACCGAGAAGTGTGCTGAAGAAAATTGAGGAGTATCTCAGCAGGCCACCTGTGCTGAGGGCTCCTAGAATTGGTAAAGAATTTAAGCTTTACATATCAGCGTAGTAGAATGTTGTAGGCGGAGCTCTTACACAGGAAGACAATGGAAAGGAATTTGTTGTAGCCTACGTAAGCCGGCGGTTATTGGACGCGGAGACCAGGTACAGACCCATTGAAAAAATGTGCTTGTCATTGTATTACGTGTGCGTTAAATTCAGGCATTATATTTTATCAAGTACCTATACCATGGTGTCTGGGCATGATATAGTCAAGTACATGCTTCATAAACTTATTTTGAGCGGAAGGATGGGGAAATGGGCATACTCAATCATAGAATATGATCTAAAGTATGAACCATTGCGGGCAACGAAAGGGCAAGTGATAGCTGACTTGATAGTAGATCACATGGTAAGCACTGAAAATGATGCACACTTGGCAGAAGTTGCCCCTTGGAAACTTTTTTTTTACGGCTCCGTGTGTAGTAGAGGTAAAGGGGTGGGATGTGTCTTAGTGTTGCCTCATGGTGTGTGTCATGAGTTTGCCATGAAACTAGAGTTTGCATGCACAAATAATCAGGCTGAATACGAGGGTTTGCTGCATGGGTTGGAGCTCTTAAAGGAGATAGGAGTAAAAAAAATAGAGGCGCTAGAAGATTCCAATTTGGTCGTCCAGCAGATCAAGGGTGAGAGTCAATGTTTAAATGGAACGTCAAATGGGTATCGGGATCAATGCCTAGATATAATACATACGTTAGATTCATTCAAAATAAGGCACATACCTAGGGAAGATAATTGGAGAGCTAATGCATTGGCACAACAAGCATCTGGATACAAAATCAGGAAAGGCTTGTTCATGATCAAAGAAAACCCGGCAATCGCCTTGGTGGACGCCACTGGTGGTGAGTCGGTTAGGGCAGTCGAGGTGGCAGCAAAAACAAAGCCGACAAAATTACCTGGTGCGGGAGGTAGATCGGCTGAGGAAGAGAATGAGATGGCAAGGCCGACAGAGCAACCCTGCACGGGAGACGTGTCGGCCAACAGGGCAAATAAAACAACAAAGCCGATCGTGCTGCAGGGCACGGGGGGTATGTCGGCTACAGAGATTGGTGATGAAAGTAAGGGAGAAAATCAGTGCGGGCCGGTTACGCATGGTCATGAAGAGGTTCAAACTCAGACCCGAGAATCGACCGGTGAACAGAATGGTAGCAGTGCAGATTGGAGATGACCGTTAATAGAATGTTTGCATGCACCAGATAGCACGGTTAATCGGAGAACTCGTAGACAAGTGCTTAAGTACACTCTGATGGATGGCGAGTTACACAGATGTACAGTAGATGGGCTTTTGTTGAGATGCTTGAGCGAGGATCAGGCCAAGGTTGCTATGGGAGAAGTACATGAGGGCATGTGCGGCACCTACCAGTCGGCTCAGAAGATGAAGTGGGCAATTCAGCGAGCAGTGTTGTATTGGCCAAGTATAATAAGTGGTTGTGTCAGATATAAGAAGGGGTGTGAAGCTTGCCAGTGGTTCGGTGATGTGCAGATCGTCCAAGCCAGTATGCTGCATCCCATCGTGAAGGTTTGGCCATTTAGGGGATGGGGACTTGATTTCATTGGAGAAGTCCACCATGCTTCATCCAAGGGGCACAGATTCGTGCTAGTTAAGACAGACTATTTTACCAAGTGGACTGAAGTCGTGCCTTTCAAGAATATGACATATCTGAGAGGTGATAAGCTTTGTACAAGAGCACATCATACATCGCTTCAGAATAGCTCAGACGCTAACAACAGACCAGGGTGCATCCTTCCTGTTGCATCAATTTAAAGAGTTTGTGACATCCCTGAAGATCAAGGCATTGAATTCATCTCCGTATTATGCTCAAGCCAACGGCCAGGCAGAACCAAGCAACAAAACCCTGCTCAAAATCATAAAGAAGAAAATAGATGACAACCCAAGAAAGTGGCATGAGGTGCTGTCGGAGGCGTTGTGGGCGCACAAGATGTCTAGGCATGGTGCGACTAGGGTAACGCCATTTGAGCTGGTGTACAGGCAAGAAGTTGTTTTGACTAAAGAGATCAATTTGCAAAGTTGTCGGATTGTTAAACAAGATATGCTATCTGCAGATGAATATACCGAAGGGATGATGAAAGGTGTAGATGGTGTGCCGGAAAGTCGGTTGCAAGCGCTCCAAGAGATTGACAAGGAAAAATTAAGGGTGGCAAAAGTGTACAACCGAAAGGTGAGGGAGAAATCGTTTCAAATCGAGGAATTAGTACGGAAAACGATTTTACCTCTGGGAAGTAAAGATAGAAAGCTTGGAAAGTGGCCACCTAGTTGGGAGGGCCCCTTCAGGATTGTCGGGATAGTACTAGGGAATTCCTATTTTATCAAAACATTGGAAGGGAAGGGAGTAGAGAAGGCCATCAACGGGAGATACTTGAAGAAGTACTTCCCTAGTGTTTCGCAGAGTGCTTGAGTAATGGCATGAGGTGTTGTCAGAAGCCAATTCTAGTGCAGGATCGTTGCTAAGGTGTTTTCAGCGTTGCTGCGCAGAACGCATGAAAATAGGGGGACATGTGTTCGATGCTAAAAATGGCAGGTGGTGCACGCTAACGCGTTGCAATTATAAATGAAGAAACCGAACAAGACGGGCAACGCACACAGGGCAGAATGATCCACGTTCACGGGATGCGACGCACGACGAGTCAATGTGTGGAGGACATGTGGTGGACAGGTGCATGTGGTCCCATGCGTCAAAGGTCGCACCGTGGCGTTGAGATGGGCCATGGCGCTTGAATCGAGAGGAACTTACCCAGCATGCAGCCCGGACGCAAGGCGAACGAAGCAGGGCAAGTGGCGCCTAACCCGGATAAGTGAAGAAATGAAGGAACCTGAGGAAAGGAAAGAGGGTTACTTGTCCGGGTAAGCCAGATGGCCGGGTGATAATCGGGAGACACGGCGCCAGAATCAAGCAATCAGGGCCAGGTTTTTGTGGAGTCTGTTAGGAATAATGGGAGAATAAACTTAGCAGGTTAAGATTTTGTTAGCCAAAGTTTCGGGTTTGTTAGGAATTTTCGTGTGCTATAAATATGGTAGAAGAGATGATGTAACAGAACACGATTATCAGATTACTTTCTTCACATTTCGTATTTCTCTTCTTTGGTAATTTGCCAAGAAAATCATCCAAAATTACGTTGCGTTAGTGCGGAGTTTGTCGTCAAAAATCGTTGACATCTTTTATGGTGAACAAGACACAAAGCAGAGAAAGAAAAAAGTTGGTCTAACCTGATAAATCCAGGAGCTGAATTGCTGATGAACTTCATCAACCAGTGGCCCATGGACTACTTTCAGAGGCACCTGAAAGAAATATAAATGAATCAATCAACTGACTCAGAAAATTGAACTAAACTTCTAACTAGTAAATGATGGATAAGTTAAGCTATTGTAGTAAATAAAAGATATATACCATAAATGATTGAATGTTATCTTTTTCTAGAGATGTCTAATAAGAGCACTAAAAATCATATTAATCATTATATTGAAATATATTCACCTGGTTAAGTGTACAATATGACATTTTTTCTTCGGCGTGTCAGTTTTGAAAAAGAGAAATTCAAACTTTCCAAAATATGATATAAATATATCAAAAAATATTAATATTTGAGACATAAAAAATAAATTTTTAATTTTTATGTAAATCATTGTTTACTATGATTGTGAAGAAATTTCTTATAGTATAATGGTACAAAATGGGCAAACAAGTCTCCTCCAGTCAAAAAAAACTAACACATGGTGGGTAGTTTTTAGGTCCGGTAAATTTAGTGAAATATGTAGCTTGGGACAGATACTATATAGTAATGAAATATCTATTCTTTTGATGAATAGAAAAATATTAATAGAGGAATAATACACTGCTTCAAAACCTTGTAATTCTTGGATGTGTGCTGATGGAAAAAAATACAAGTATGCCACAATGAGCAAATAAACTTTTTTTGGGGGAATACATATTATAAAATTGTAGGAAAGAAGAATGAATATAATAAAACATAATGCATTACCGATCTTGAAACGGTAGTTGGTGTATTACCATCTGGTCTAAAAATATACGCCCCAGAAGCCTGGGATCAAAATATACGTTAGAACCAATATATATGCATGATTAGATTCCTCGAGATTTAAAAAGTATCATTCCATAGAATAACCTGCGAATCAGTGGCATCACCGGTGCTTGATCTATACCAAAGAAAGCTTTGTTGAATTGGCAAATCAACCTGAAACAAATGATCAAGTTTTAACATTGCATAACAAAATCAGTAAATTGGAAAGAATGGAAATTAAAGGTTGAAACATTAACTTATAAGGTTAACATTTCATATACATACTAAAAGTTAGTAGTGTTACTTTATTTGCCAAATCTTAATTCAAATTGTTCCCCTTGTCAACTCATTACTCTGTATTCACACATATTAACTAGTAGCTGCTTGTTCCCACTCTCACCTCTGAGGCAGAATTGAATATTCTTTTGAGTTGTCCAGATTTTGATGAAAAGGACATCTTTAGAGGCCCTGGTCCAACTTCAATTGTGTCATTACTTGGAGAAACAAAGGTAGAGACCTGTGCTGTTCTCTTGTAACCTGGACATATTGTAGGAAAAATTATGGCAGTTCATACAAAATACAATAAAACGTGGCAAACATTTTTTGACTGGTTTACTGGTATATCATAATTAATCATATGTTGGCTGGAAGTACCGTAACTATTGTTCTATTACTTTTGGGTTATGAAACATAATCCCCTGTCCACTCAGCAAATATAACTCAGTGCTGGTCAATCATTTTGCCTCAAGTGTCAACTTAATTAATCATGACCGGAGTTTCCATATAAAATGCCATATTTAACAAATCAAAAGAAAAAATATTTTCGAAACCATAGTGTTAAAGTAGCATCATAAAACCATGAAAGAGGAAGTTTTACATTTATAATTTTCTTTGTTTTTTACCTTGCCATCTGTTTCGATACTTCCACCAATAGTGAGAACACTCCTAGTAATGTTTGCTAATGGACCATCTATATATAAAGCTGATGTGGTTCACCTGTTCCAGTGGGTCTTGAAATGATGTAAGAATTCCAACCCATTGGTGGTACAGAAGCTTGAAATACAAGCCAATACCTAGGGGGCTTCTCTGTTGTAATTCCAAGATATGCTTTCACATAGATCTTCTTTAAACTGCCAGTAACATTATCAACCTCGACTAGTTGTGAATCAATTATGGTTCCATTAGAGCTTTTCACAACTAGGTTTCCAACATTCACCTGAAAATAAGAAAATAATTAAATTCGCTCAAGAAATGAAGATTGTAACTTGTTGACCCTTGATCCATAACATTGTTGCTTCACATAGCATCCCAAGCCCATAAAAAATATTTTCAGACACTCACTGGGATCCTTATGAAGTCATTATGTTCCCATCCAAGAGGATTGTAAGCAACTACAACCTGCAGAAGATCGTGTTGGGATATAAGATCTGAAGTCTAAGTGTTATACATTATGAAAATAGATAGTACATACTAAACTCTTCGCGGCTGAAATTGCTTCCTCTGTTGCGGGGCAGTAGCTTATATTCAAAAGTTGGCACTAAAAAAATGATTCAATCAAAGAGTCAGTTCTGTAGTGACATGAGAAACAGTGATGCAGAGAATTAAACAAAATTGTGTAAAAGCACTAAACCTACTATCTCAAAACGGAGTCAACTAATATGAGAACTTAAATATGGAACAATATAATACGGAGAAACGTATGGGCAGAAAGGAAATGTGATGACTCTAAAAATCAGCAATAAAAACGATCGACTGCACAGTTTCCCACCTGACTAAATTTTATCTCTGATGACACACACGTCCCATTGGAGCTTGTCAGACAAGTCAGAACAGTGTTTATACCTTTCTCAACCTAAATGATAATATAGTCAACACTCTTGAACTTGTTTAACAAAATAAAAGTACTCTATTATGGAAAAAGTTTCCGAGAGAAGTGAACCTTAGATGCTCCGAGGGCAAGACGTTTTGAGTAGTCATCAGTCGTGTGTTGTTTTGCGGTACCTGAGACTGCATCATGATGCTGGGCGATTCCCATTGCATCTTCCAAGCTGGAGGTGAACAATCCTAAGGAACTTTTACCCACCAAAAATTCTATTTGACGTGCAACCTGTCAGCATATCCAATGTCCAAAAGTTTTATGTTACAATTTAAAAAATTATTTCAGCACCATTATGATTTGGGCAGTTCTTGAGTTTATTTTTTGGCATGAATATTGTACCAGGTAATAGCCACTGAGCATTCGAATATAACGCTTGAATGTTGGGCGGCTCGTAAAATACCCAGTCCAATATGCATTTGCTGCATCAGCATAACTGCAATTTGCAATAGAATAAGATAACAAGGAATGAACTCCTGCAATTTTAATATGTTTGCAAACTTACGGGAAATAATCATCATTTTTGACTGGCCAAGATTCGTTTGATGCATGTTTTGCATCTGTGTAGATGGACGGCGTAGAATACAAGGCATGAACTCGGCCGTCCTGCAGCATCCAGGATTATTTTCTTATTTTTGAAATGCTATAAAGATTGATTAACTATGTGGTGTTCAACAGCATAGAAATTCAAATTCATTGTTTCTTCTGTTGAACCGCAAAAAAATGATTATATGTATGTTTCATATATCTTGTTGAACTAGTCCACATGGAAGCAGCTCATAGATATGATTATGAATGTAACACGCCATTTGTCTCCTCCAGAACTTAATAAAATTTGAAAAATGTCTACAATGACTTGAAAGCTTGAACTAACTCTCGTCAGCTAAAATTAAAAATACCTTGTTCACATGGTGAATAAGTTTATCCATATTCCTGAACCAGGATTCAGCATATTGGTAATTAAAATCATCTCCCATGGTCCACATTATGTGATTGGTTCGTGTAACATTTGCCTGATTAACAAACATCGAAAAGTTAGATACAAATTTCAGTTCAACAACATAAAAAGGTCAAATTGCCATTGTAAGCCAAGACCAATTAGAAGTTCACCTGTACTATGGCTGCATAAATAAAATCATTAACTCGCTCATCAACGTTGTAGTCAAAAAGCAATAGGTCATCCTGGACATGATTGTACAATCAAATCATATATGTAAGGTTCCGTGGAGAATCAGAAATCTCTGGAACTGCTAATGTACAGACATGTACCTGAACAGGTATGATATTGTCAGCCAACACTTCGAAGCTAAATCCATCTGGAGCATTATAATGGACTGGAAAAGCATTTGTGAAGATCTGCAGTTCAATCACAGTTAGAAAACCCTTCAGAAGGTAAATATAATAAATGCCTGAGACAGATAAATAGAAAAAGGAAAAGAAGTAACCAGACAATTCTTCCTTCAACTTCAAGGTAATGAATAGAAAGTGTACAAAACTATTTGCACGAAAATAACAATAAGAACCTGTGAGGATGAACCGAAGGTCCTTGAGCCACGCCATATAACCTCCAGACCTTTATCTGCTTTGCGCGTTGCCCTATCTTGGTAATCAATTCTTGCAAAATGCATCGAATCGAAACCAAGCTGCAATTCAAATGAAGTAGAAAGTATATATTAATTGCACAAACTTCACACAGTATGTTGCTTTGTATTGAAGAAAAACAACCTGGTAGCAATTAAATCTACTTTCCTCAGGGTAACCTGTAGTACAGCTGTTCTTTGTTTTAGGAAGTAGTTGCCATGTCTGACTAGTAAATGGCAACTAATTAGTGCTGGCACAGACTGCATATTTCTTCTATTGCGACAGTTTCTGAGAGTTTTTAGTATATATATCTAGGAGTACTGCTTTAGCATTACCTCGGCTCCAAGCAGATAAGCCTGAACCGCGGAGTGACCAAATGGATCGATCTGCCAACCAGCCCTTGGAGTCTTGTTGAACTGTTTCTTGATCATTCGGTGACCAAGTGTGGTTTGATCGATCATGTCGATGTAATGGACGGCAGCTTCATCATGCATGCACCACCCACCATTTCTGAATGAAGGTATCCACAAAACCAGAGTAAAACCAGAAAACAAAGTCCTACGTAGTACGTATTATAGAAATCAACTACGTTCCATACATGAATTCTAGCTGACCGGAATCAACTAGCTTTCGAACAACGGCCTTGATTTTCGGGCTTTTCTCTGCCCACCACCTTTGGAAGAAAGCCTGAAAGCGATGGATATATGAATCCTCAAAAGTGAACATGACTGGCTTTAGCTGAAAGTAACATAAATGAGAAAATGTATTGGAAATTGTAGCGATTTGCACCGTGTTTCAGTCTAAAAACACGAATTTGATTTAGAATTCGAATGCTAAGTTATTGACAACATTTTATTTTGGGGCCATTATCGTGCATGATGGCAATCAGCGCTTCCAACCAGACAGGACCAGCTAGGACCACCAATCCAACTTGCAAAAAATGGGACCGGGGGCGGGCATGGCCATCCATCCCTATTCGGCCGTAGTGTACCACAGGTTAGATGGGAGGAGTGCTGAGGGAAACGAGCAAGGGATAGATAGGGACATTGTACCAGTGGCACACCCCACTAATTTTTCTTTTTTCACTGTCGTGTATCCGTCCACACACGCTGCAGCGCACCATATTACTATTACGGTTTCTGAATACATTCATAAATTAATCGAACAAAAACAGAGGAAGCAGAGGATGGCAGCCGAAAGCATTTGGACAAGGGGAGGATCGAAGACGAGGGAGTGGATGGATACCTGCTCGACAACGACAAACTTGCGCGCGGCGTCGCTGGCGAGCGCGTCCACCACCGAGTCCAGCGTGTTCATCACGCACGCGCCCTGCATATAAATAAATAAATAAAGCAGAGGATGGCAGCAGAGCACAGCGAGGTGTATTGGGTACCTGGATGGAGTTGTTGGAGCCCACGTAGTACTGGTCGACGGTCTTGAGCCACCCGACGTCGTCGTGCGAGTGCGGCACGAGGTGCACGTTCAGCTTCCCGGCGACCACCGTCCCGGCGCCGGCGCTGGCGGCCTCCGCGACGGCGAGCACCAGAAGCATCGCCAGCATCGTCGAGCTGGCCATGGTTTTCTCCGATCGAGAGCGCGATGGCCGTGGAGAAAGGTCAGTGGAGAATGGAGATGGAGGCAGACATATAAGACGCGCCGTTTTGTTTTATTAGTCAAAAAATAAAAAAGGCAGCTACCGACGGACCCACCTGCCGTGGCTGCCCTGCTGCAAACATATTTTATACTGTACTGTACTACTCGAATTTTCTGTTTGGCCGGCCGGTTCACGTGCCACTACAGATACGGCATGGCGGGGAACGAGGCCGGACGAGGGTAGCAATTGTCTAGTCTAGCCTAGAATCGGATAGAGCCCAAGTGCATGCAGTTAAAGCTACCGTCTCTTCAGCAGCAGCGCGGATGTAGCCTAGCACCGTCTTCTGCATGTGCGCATTAGAGAAGAAAAATATACCTGCGTTTCTCACAATAAAAGGAGAACCATATAGCTAAAAAAAAGAGAGTATTTTATCCTTCCTTTAGCAGATACTCCCTTCATCCATAAATATTTATCGTTTTGATTTTTTTTACATCAGCTTCAATTATTCATATTATTAAAAAAATTAAAGTTATAAAAAAATCAAATATATATTTAAACTATATTGTATAATAAATTATATTATATTTAAAATACACAAATAATTATAAATTTTATTTTAAATAAAATAAGTTATTAAAGTTGATGTAAAAAATCAAATCCATGGGATGGAGGAAATAATGTTTAAAGACCTCACACCGCAGTGGACTTTCCTTGTTTGTACTACCACCTCCTTGTTCTTATTATTGCCACGCCGCCATTTGGCTGCAAGCTGGCGATAGTACCGGCACACCGGCGGTAGCCTCGAGCGCCCCGGTGGTGCTGCGACGTTGACGTAACGTGAAGACGCGCTCAACTTGTTCACAGGGCTGTTCATCAAGGATTTGAGCAACCCGGCGGCCCTTCACCTACTTTTCATCCGTAGTTGAGCCTTTATTTCCGGACATATGTCAAAAAACTTGTTCGGCTGGGCCCGTGTATTTGTATCCCCTTGACAACAACTGCTGTTGCATTGGAACTGTCATATTATATATTCTTCTTCATTGGATTTAGAAACCTAATGCTTGCAATCAAACGAATTAACTCTAAGACTTACGAATAGGTTATAAGTAACTGGTAACAGGTAATGTAGCATCGGGTTTTAAGCCACTGTGGTCATGGGCAATCGGTCCGTCACTACAGTAGTAGCAACGGGTAGAAAATGTGTGTCGCTACTGTGGTCTATAGTAGTGATGGACATTATGTTGTCAGCCGTTCATCGCTACTATGGTGTCTAGTAGCGATGGGCACCGTGATATTATCTGTCCGTGGCTACTATGGTCTCTAGTAGCGACGATCGACTAACATCACAGTGCTCATCACTACTATAATTTCTAGTAGCGACGAGCAACTAATGTCTCGGTGCCTATCGCTACTACGAGTTATAGGGGTAATTTGACATCAGATTAACAGTTATTGTTGGATAAATTCAGATTTAGACATTCACAGATACATGTAGACAGTCA
>VSTD030001134.1:0-13755 GCA_008808055.3 Sporobolus alterniflorus
GATACATTTTAGCACTTTCTTGATATAAGCATTTTGAGATAGGCCAAGCACTCCTTTTATTCTATCTCGGTGAATTTCTATGCCAAATACGTAAGTGGCATCACCTAAGGCCCTATTTGTTTGTACTTCTGTTTTTGAGTTTTTGGAAAAGCTGGCTGATGGCTAGTTTAATAGTTGGTTGTTTGAGGTTAGGTGTTGGCTTTTGTAATATGTATTTAGCTTTTCTGCACACCAAAAGCCTGAAAACAGATTTAGATAAGTTCTTTAGTTTTTAGTTCATTTCTTCATAAGCTTACTTTTTAGCGTTCCAAAAGTTAGTTGTTTGTTCTTGCTTTTGGCTTTTCAGCTAGAAAAGCCAGTTGAGAAGCAGAAACAAACAAACCCTAAGTCCTTCATGTCAAAATTAGATGAGAGAAATCCCTTTGTCTCATACAGCAAATTCTTATCACTGCTTGCCAACAGTATGTTATCCACATAAAGTACGAGGATGATAAACATACTCTCCTTGATTTTAATATATACATAATTGTCCACTTGATTTTTGACAAAACCAAATTTCTTAATGACTTCATCAAACTTAAGGTACCATTGTCTCGACGCTTGCTTTAATTCATAAATGGATTTCTTTAGTCTACATCCCATATGTTCCTTGCCTTCTATGGCAAAACCTTCCGGTTGAGCCATATACACACTTTCTTGCAAGTCACCGTTAAGGAACACAGTTTTAACGTTCATTTGATGCAACTCTAAATCGTAATGAGCTACTAGCGCCATCACAATTTTGAATGAATCCTTTTTGGAGACAGGCGAGAAGGTTTCTGTATAATCAATCCCCTCTCTTAGAGTAAAGCCTTTTGCTACAAGCCTCGCCTTGAATCTTTTGATTTTCCCTTTAGAGTCATATTTCGTTTTGTAGAACCATTTGCAGCCTACTATTTTTGCTCCATCGGAAATTTATACTAAATCTCATACGTCATTAGAGCTCATAGACCTAAGCTCCTCCTCCATAGCCTCATGCCATTTTAGCGAATTTCTACTTTTCATCGCTTCTTTATATGAGGCCGGATCATTCATTTTTCCTATATCGTTTATGTCTTCACTCATGTACACGACATAGTCATTACGAATGTCACTTCTTCTTTCATGTTGTGATCTTCTCGTGGGCTGAGATACATCATCATTTCCTTGTTGAGGTACCTCCTCATGATCATTAGCAGGTGGTGCCTCATTTTCCTCTAAATCCACTTGCTCATTTTTAAAGGTGCTCCCCCATTTTTATTAATCCCAGGTTCCGCACCCAAATTTTTGACTAAAGGATCATTATTTTCAGCCAAAGGTGCAGTCTCCACATGAGGTGCATCCGTTGTCGTAGGAATAAAATTATGAGTCATCGGTGCAGAATCATAAGTCCGAATTTCCTCAAGATCAATATCCCGTGGACTAGAGCTAATATCACATTCCAAAAACACAGCATGTCTTGTGTCGACATACTTAGTAGTACGTTCTGGACAATAAAATCGACACCCCTTGGACTTATCGGGATATCCAATAAAATGGTAGATTATAGTTTTAGGATCTAATTTCCCAAGTTGTGGGTTAAATATTTTCGCTTTAGTCGGGCAGCCCCATATATACAAATAATTTATGCTAGACTTTCTACTAGTCCATAGTTCATAAGGGGTCTTAGAGACCGATTTACTCGGCACGTAATTTATTTTGTGCGCAGTGGTCTTTAGTGCTTCTATCCACAAGCTCATAGGTAGCGTAGAATTACTTAGCATACTACGCACCACTTTCATGAGTGTGCGGTTTCGCCTTTTAGCCACGCCATTTTGTTGCGGTTCATAAGATAACGAATATTGAGCAACTATGTCATTTTCTTCTAAAATTTAACAAATGGTCCGGGAATTTGCCCATATGGAGTATGCCTCCCATAATATTCTCCTCCTCGATCTGAGCGTACGGCCTTAATTTTAACATTATGCTGATTTTTCACTTCAGCCTTAAATATCTTAAATTTATCAAGTGCTTCAGATCGCTCACGTAAGGGTTAAATATACCCATAGCGAGAGAAATCACCCATGAAGGTAATAAATAAATTGAACTCGTCTACAGACTTCACATTAAAGGGACCACATATGCCGGTGTGAATAATTTCTAAGACACCCAAACTACGTGTCGCTCCCATCTTTTTAATATGCTTAACATATTTTCCTTTAATACATTCAATACAATGGCCTAAGTTAGAAAAATCTAGTGGCATGAGTATCTCTTCTTTAATGAGATGCTCCACCCCCCTCGAAATATGGCCTAAACGACAATGCTATAATTTCGAAGAGGTCTCATTATCGCTAGCTGAAATTCTTCTTCGCTTATTGGTGACATCACACACATTCATCTTAGGGAAATCATTAAGGGGCAACATATAAAGCATGTCTCGCCACGGGGCAAGACCAATAATAACATCATCAAACTTAATAGTGCATTTGTTATTCGCAAATAAACATTCATAACCATCATCCTCTAATGAAGCAATAGAAATAAGTTCTCTTCTCAACGACGGTACATAAAGAACATTATTCAAATTCAAGGTAAAGCCGCCATGAAGAAGTAAAGGGAGTGTCCCGACGGCTTCAACCTTTGCCTCATGCCCATCAACCACTTGAAGGCTTCTCTCCCTTCCTGTGGTTTGGGCGCTAAGACACCCTTGAGACGAATTAGTTACGTGCACGGTGGCACCAGAGTCAATCCACTATGTATTAGAGGAAAATCTATAAATGACTTATCAATAAAGGAAATAAAGTCATTACCATTCTTGGCGAGCCATGCCTTGAACTCATCACATTCCCCCCTTATGCGCCCATATTTCTTACAATGGAGACACTTGTGACCTTTCTTTTCATTAGCGGCATCTTCCTTAGAAGCTTCTTTGGAGGGAGGGGGGGCTCATAAGGCTTTTTTCCCTTCCCTTTCTAGTGAGAAAACTTTTCACCAAACTTTCTATGACCAGAACTTGTGCCTTTGGCGAAGTTTACAAGATGTCCGTCATTCTCAGTCCTCAACCTTTCCTCTTCTTGGCTTAAGTTGGCAATGAGCTTAGCCATGGTTCACTTCTTGTCACTTGAGCTATAGTTAATCTTAAAATTCTGAAAATAAGATGGGAGTGACATCATGATGTAATGGATCACATAAGATTGAGGAAGAGGACACTCAAGGTCCTTTAGCTTGTTGGACATGTCAATCATCTTAAGAACATGCTCACACACATTTCCACATCCATCATACTTAGCCTGCATCAATTTGCTCATGAGGATGCTGGCATTAGCTTCAGAAAAACCCTTGAAATGTTCTTCAATTTTAGCCATGAAAGTCTTGGCACTGTCAACAGTCTTAGGAAGAGCCCCTCTAATAGCGGGATCGATGGCATCAACTCTAACTATATAGACAAGACCCTCTAAGGGTAATTTAATCCAATTCTCTTAGCATACAAGGTATCCACATCAGCATCCAATCAGGTCACGACACATCAGCATCCATCTTACATCATCTGTCACATCATTTCGCATAATAATAAAATTTTAAAATGATTTATCTCACTCATATGATATTCATTTAAAATTCTATTTTCACTATCGTGTTCTACACGATGAGATGAACAAAACTAGATCTCACTTGCATGTGTTTTTTTTAAAATTAACTCATCGTTTCTTTAACTCTTCACTGTCCATTTGTAGCAGCAGAATCAACCGCGTGGATTTTCTTCATTTTTTGGCCTAGTAAGAATTCTCATTGGCCTAACTGGCGTCGTCTCCACCCTTTCCTCTCCCTGGTGCCGGCTCTCCTCCGACCGATGTCATCACACTGCTATGTCGTGTCACGCTTCCTTCCCATTGAGTCAAGACAAGCTTGCTGCCTCCGCTTCATCTTTTGACAATGCTTCATCCCGTCACCTTCCCTCTCGAGCTGAAACTAAAGCATTGAATCTGCACCACCGCCACCGAACACCCTCCCCAGACTGCCTGACTCCAACTCTACACTTCTATAAAAAGGTCATCTCAACCTTTGTCACACTCCCCACCACTCAACCACGTCTCCATTTTGCCTCCTCCTTAGCCAGAGCACCACGCCATCGGAGCTCCACCCACCATCATCATTCCCTTTCACCCCCGTCTCACGCTCATCATCCCTTTGCACAATGACACCCATGGTGATGAACTAACCAACTCTCTTTCACTTCTTGAATAACTAATCGATATGTGAATTCACGTAAAAAGATATTTTAAAATTCATATAAAAAGATATTTTAAAATCCCGTAGCATCGCACAGGGTTATAAACTAGTTGTCCATAATCATGAATGCAACCCTGTCAAGTCTCTCCCATTGGGCCTTAGCTTTCTCGTACTCAGCTTTCTAAAGCGCAAGGATGCTAAGATAAGTTCCCACCACCATCTTTAGTTGTTAGGATTTGCTCGTTTTTAGAGTTCATGATTCGATTTGTTCCCCTTTTCGATTTCAAGTGAGGTTTGCTCCATTTTGGCTTCTTAGCTGAGCCCCCCTGCTTCCTGAACTGACCTGGTTTGTTTAACTGAGTCATCTTCTCCCATTATGCAAACCCTAACCCTAATCGTGATTAACTAAATAGAACTTTAATCATGACTTAATCGGCTACTTAATCATGACAAGAACATAAACATGAACATGACATGAATGTAATCTTGAACGTGAACTACTTGACCGAGATACCCTAGGCACAGGATCACTCGGTCCAAAATCTAGCCATAACATGGCTCTTGATGCCAAATGTAAGAACATGAACATGATCTAACAAGATCTTAAACTAGATCTTGCACACTAATCACATCAACGGATTCTTCACATTACCGTGCCTGAGAGGTTATTCATCGGCCATGAATGTAGTCAAACGTGCTCCTGCTTCTCGCCTCTATTGTTGAAGCAGATCTGTCCATCCTTGAGGCCAGTACCGGCACTGTTCGGGTACAACCTTCGGGTAGGATGCTGTCGGCAACGGTGGCGACCTTCAGACTGATGTAGGCGCACCTCGATCGGTGAGGGTTTGCTCATGAAGAATGTTGATTCACTACATGAGGCCGTACACCCCTTTTTATATTGCGCGTGCTCAGATCTAGGGCCGCAACCAATGACTGTGTTGTGCCTCCGATCAATGTGTGTGATTATCAGATCTTTATTTGCTTCCCGTTGCATTATCCTAGATTTTTTGATTTTTCAGATTTATTGTGTTTTAATCCATTTTTCATGAGATTTACTACAACCTCATTTATTTTCCAAGTTTTACAGCCTAAAAGATCACCACCAACACTAGCTGGCGACAAGTAAAAAGGAACGGATGAAGTTTTCACTCCATGGTGAGGATTTCTTCTCATTTTTTAACTGTGATCTCGGTTCGGGACAAAATACACCCCAATACCAATCTATCCAAACAAAGTCTGAAGAAAAATCAAATGTGACTGTTGAATAATAGTTTTATTATGTCTATCATCAAAGCAAACCAGATGTTCACTCAAAAAGTAAAGATGATGAGCACATGGCTAATCATCGGAACAAATTCATGTTGCTTTAACGAACAAAACATATTAATGAAAGCACGTCAGTCATCGATTAACAAAAGTTTATGAAGATGATAAGGGTTATACAATCAATGACATTTATTTGTATGAAAGTAATTAGATACTTGTTGTAACAACCCACCATCAAATCCGTGTAATCATGTGTCAGTCATTGTGTAATCTTGGATTTGAGTCAAATTCAATAAGATTTCAGTTCAAGTTTCCATCAAATTCAAGCCCCAAACTGAAATATATTTTTCATTTGAATATGGTTGACCGTTGGTCAAAGTGCCTAATACGAAAGTTGTGGAAAATATTCAAATCTATCTCCATGCAAAATTTCACATTTTTTTGAGATCCCCAAGTATTTCTCCTATTTTTATTCTCTCCTACTGATTTATTCAATTGGAAAAATCACCGTGAGCCGTTTTCTCCACGGCCGGCCCATCTCGGCACTGCCTCAGCCCAATCCAGTGGGCGAAGCCGGCCTGCGCCATCTGCTTCCTCGGGACGCTGTGAAGTGGGCCCCAGCGCCTCGCGGACCCAACACGTCAGCCTCTCTCCTTCGCGTGCGTAAACCGTTACGCACCCGACACGCTACGGCACCCGGTACCCTCCCAAACTCGTCCCCTTCCTCTGCTCCTCGCCGTGTTGCCCGCCGGTGAAATTTTGGCCACGCCCGCACCAAGGTGCTCCATCCAAGCCTCTGTGAGCTGCCCATCGCATCCCTTCGCCTGCCGCCTCACCTGCAGACCGCTAGCAAGCCGCATTGCCGCTGAGCCGCCACGATGCCGGTGCTAAGCACCCAGTGACAACACCTTGCGCAACGCCTCTGCTTCCTCCTTCCTTGCTGACCCCATGTGAGGCCTTGTCTAGCCTCCAGTTACCTAGTCTCGCGCCGCATAGGCATGGTGTGCTAGCGCACGCTCGCTTGCTGTGTGGCCCTGTCCAGCGCCACCCCCTGGCCAGCTCACCCGAGCCAACAGCTTACGGACAAACACCCTCTGTGTCGCCTCCATGCAAGGCCGCTGCCACTGCGACGTCGCTGTTGTGCCTTGCTGCGCGCACGAGCACGCCCGCTCTGCCGCCGCGCTGAGTCTGTCACCTCCCTCTCTCCATCCTTGTGCAGGCCCACATTGCTTCTACACAATACACGGCTATAAAAGGAGGCCACCTCTACATCTCGTCCGCACCCACGCCGTGTCCGCCTCCGTAGGTCGTCGCCACCGCACCCGCCTCTGTTTTCCACCGCTCCGTCGGTGCCAAGCCATCTCACCCCACCTCTCTCCCCGTACGTAGGTCCCAGAGCTTCACCAAAGCCCAGAGCTACTCCCCAACCCGAAGGATGGGCACCTTCACTGCCGTTGAGCTCCGGCGCCGTCAACCACGCCAGTGAGTTCCGCCCCTCCGTCGTCCGCCTTCCTCGCAGCGAGCTGGAGCTCTCAATCGTGTCAGGCAAGTGCACCGTGGGCTGGGGAAGCTTGCGATGTACACCTTGCCGAGGTTTGGCTGCCGGTGAGTCGTGCCACAGCACACGCTCTGAGCGCGCCGCAACGTGCGCGTGCTGCGCGCAGAGGTGGGCCGTGTCCGACGGCCGGCTAGGCCGGTAGTGGGCCACGCTGCCCCAGTCTGTTTAGTGCTGTGGTCCGGCGACAGCAGGCCAAGCATGCACTGTGCGCATGGGCCAAGCTCGGTTTCAGCTCAAAAGCCGTTTAAAAATTAAAAATTCCCTTTCTATTTTTATTCAGTTTCAAACTGAATTCAAACTTCAAAAATTTGTATCGAAGTATCCAGTGCTCCAAAAATTATGAAATCAGTTCCGTTGGATTCATAATTTTCTGATCTATCCAATAAAATTAATTAGAAAAGCAGAAACATTTTCTTTGAGTCAATTTCTATTAAAACTTGAATAACCCCTCATTATTAATATATGTCGTGGTCATCGCGTGTAGGGCCCAACATCAGAGGGCTCATTCCGAAGGAGGAGAAGGTTGAGCAGGAGGTTCCTGGAGGTCCACAAGCCATAAGTTTTGATGAGCTTAACCCTGAGCAAGGCAAGTCCCAGTGCATATAGCGCATATAGATCTAACATGACTTGTTTACTTTAACTTATTGCATGTGATGTATCGTGCATTACGTATAGGGTCTTATTGATTGATGGTGATATGTTGCATGGTAGTACCCTTCCGTGTATCACCTTGTTGTAGATGTAGTACTTTTTATGACTAGATGTGCTATGCATAGTTGATAGACATTGGTAGAAGTCGGGTGGTAGGTCTCACTCGCATATAAGAACCCTCCTTTTGTGGACTAGAAGGATATTGGTTATGATGAGTAGAGGTTATGTTTAATTACTATTTCTAGACCAGGCGGGGCAAGTAGGGGGACCAGTGGAACACTCAGAAGGGAAGGGTGGAGAGAGTGTTGTGGCTATTCTAAGGTTTCTATGTGGTAGCCCTCGTCCGTGTCAGTTAAGGACCGTGCCGTTTTGGCCCCAATGGCAAACCTTGAGTTGTGTACTGACCTCATGTTAGGTTTTATGGGGTCCGATAAGTCGAGTAGCTTTTGTAACTACTATGTCGAATCGCACCTCCCTGCTTCGTGTGGTGCTTTTACTTTTGGAGGGAGAATGAGGCCGACGGCCAAGACTTCATCCCAGGAACAGGGGCCCGATTTCGATATAGTAGGGACTTGCGAATGGTTGTCATACGTGAGAGCCTCTAGGAGTCAAGCGTATGGCATGTTGGTCAGGTTCTTCCCCTGTAGGGTGTATATCGATTCGAGTCATTGCGACACTCTCGGTTATGAGTGGCAGCTTGTCATTGCAGTCATCTCGTAGTATGTTTGGTGTACTGTTGGTGGATTTGAGAAGTTGGATATGGATATGTTTAGGATTATAATATCATCATGTTATTTGTAATTGCTTACCTTTGACATTGACATGGGTCAACGTTTATGCTTATTTTAGTTTGTAGGTGCAAGCATAGTACTTGGCTAAAGAGATTAAAATGGCTAAATTAATAAAAGCTAAGGATCAACTGCTAGTCGCTGGGTCCTTAGTCCTGTCAAACCCTTAGTGTCTTGCATGTCTAGGAGTCAGTTATTTATGGCCACATTGATGGGTAAGTCTTGCTGAGCTTTAGTTGTCCAGGCTTTGCCTTGTTAAATTATTGTGTGCAGGTAGCTTCTGTCTCCCTTCCGGTGATGCCGAGGGTGGCTACCAGTGGGAGGTCAAGACTCCCGATGGTTGGGCCCCGTACTGGGAGGCACCATAGGCGTTGACTGCTACTGAGGGCGGTGCCTTAGGGCATGGTGTCGCCCATGTATCATCGAGAGTATTAGCTTTCGCTTATCATTTATTATTCCGCTGCAAGAACTCTATTGTAATAATTTTATATTCAGAACACTATTAGTATGGCTTGTATGCATGTACTTGTGAATTCTCACTTCACTGAGAATCCTTTGACGTGATCCTGGTTAACACCGTCATTCCGTGATGGGGGTGTTACATGCACCTCTTAGTTGGTCAAAGAGATCATTGATCCGTAGTAATGGGTATTCTTCTTAACATTGACTTCATTGAGGGCATGATAGTCCACACACATTTTTTGTCTACCATCCTTCTTCGGGACAAAAATCATAGGTGCTCCTCAGGGTGACGAAATAGCTCATAAGTGTTGACATTTCTTATGCAGCTCCGCAAGCACATATAGTTGTCAATGTAGCACTTCACCAAGAGTATCCTTCAGGAATCATATTTGTTTAATCCCATTGGAAGCAGTAACTCTATCATGTCTAAGATGTATACAGGGATGACTCTAGTAGGTATTATCAATCCTAATAGAGGTTATGTTAAACGAATTTAACAGACACACACACACACAAGGTTTTCCAAGACTCTAAAGATAAGCTAAGGTTTCACCTAGTCAGGAGACTCATGATGGGTACTAACTCCTATATTTCTAATCTAGCCCTATTTATCACAGCATGTTTCCCAGGATTCTGATAGCAACCTATACATAGCCTGCATTGCTTCGTGAACCTAGGTGGAATGTACCACAACAAGGAATCCACACAAGGGGGTACACTTGACTCTTCAACCTTGCTTTGGATAGCAATTTACGCCTCGGCGGGGTGGATTACAAAGCCCAAACAGGACTATCACTCATACAGGTACCACAACAATCCATACAAGGACGCAAACCTTCAAGGTCGGTATTAATCCCAGACACCACATCCGCAAATAATTCTAAGAATCCTCCTGTAGCTTATAGAAGGAAACCCTAACTTCTATAACTCTATCCTCTAAACCTAACGATAATAGAATTACAAACGCAAGATAGATAACCCACAAAAAAATAACTATGCACAAGTGTCACCAAGTGATAGTAACTATGCTTGCATCAAAGCTCAAGATGGATACTAGATAGAATAAATAAATTAAAGCGCATAAGTATAAAAAGAAATGAAAGATACAAGAGCTCACCGATGTGCGAAGACTACTTCCAAGCGATGTTCGACTCGACTCTAACTCTCGTTAGGGCTACGCCTAAGCTACTACTAAAGCATTGGAGCCTTTACAAGTGGATAACCTATTGTGTATTGTGTTTATTTTGGTGGAGAGCATATGGGGTATTTATAGCATTCCAAAGGCGGTTCCCAGACTTGGCCGCTGTGTTTCTGTGACAAAACACGGCCGGGCAGCGACCACATGGCCGCTCACCAAACTTCTTGGCCAAATGGACCTCACAAGCTTGGTTCCTCCTCTGCTGCCTCTTAGCATCTGTACCCGCCAAGGTAGTGATGATTTGGCACCAAAATGGGGTCATCCGGTCACCTTCTAGGTCCACCTGGCCGGGGCTTGGTCCTATGTGGCCTCCCCGGTTAGTGGATTCCTTTGGTAACACTTACATTGATACATTTCCCCTCTTGGTCCCTTGAAAAGTCCTAAATTGTGCTCCATGTCCCTCAAATCAAATAGACACTAAAATCGTGGAACTTGGTTAGTAAATATGATGTTAACGTAGTTATTTCTTGCATATACTCAACACGTTCACATATTTTTGCCATTTCATGACCGCCAACAGTATGTAACCCTTTTCTTGCAGCTCTTATATTTGTTCCTTAAGCTCTACTAGTTGCTTAGCGAACATCCTATATGGTCTCTTATATATCGGTGCAGTTCTAGGAATTAACTCAATGAAGACTTCAATGTTGCGGTCCGGCAGTATACCTGACAATTCTTTCAGAAACACATTAGGGTATTGGTCAACAATCCAAACATCCTAATTCTGACAAACTTCCAACTAATTCAACTTGAGGCAGTTGGTTGCTCCTTTGCTTGGTATTCTAATTATTTCCCTTCTTTAGTGGTGAGCTTCAAGCTTTCTTGCACAATCGATAAGTACCTTATTCTTGCGCAGCCAATCTATTACAAGTATCACATCAATTCCCTTAGAATTCAGGATGATAAAATTGACAATAAAGTCTATCCCTCTTATTTTAATGTTAACCTTAGGACATAGTTGCAAGGCTGGCGTGTCTCCACCCAGAGAACTAACTACCATAAGACACTTAAGCTGAGATACCGGTAGATTATACTTTGCATTGTAGCAGAAATGAATGAATACGATGCTCCTGAATCAAATTGTATGATTGTTGTATTGGAATTGACTAGGAAGGTACCGAGAACAACATCTAGTGCTTCCTGAGCTTCTTCTATTGCCACAATATTGATCCTGCCTCTTGCAAAATTCTGCCTAGCAGTCATTGGAGCAGAATTAGCATTGCGATTTGGTATCGAATTTGCTACAGGAGTCTAGTTGGAGCGAATACATGGTTTGGGGAAGGCACTAGCAAAATGACCTCTCTCGCTACAGTTATAGCACTTCCCATCATTTTGATTCTGAACTGGCCTCTAGGTGGTCTACTATCAATGCATGTTCTGACCTCCAGTATTTGCAAACTAAAGGACATTGGGGCATTGAATATACTAACACTGAGTCTGATAAGTTGCCCAGTTGGCTAAGATCTTTGCTGAAATTTCTGCTCCACGGGGCAAAAAATGCGTCCGGCAGAAGATGATCCAATCCATGCCTGGAGATGCTGCTATGCTGAGTCTACCGCTCTTTTTTGTGTTTGTGTTCCATAGTGCCACGACAGTTCTTTAGCACAAGTGTCTTGTTAACCATGGCCTGAAAGTTTTCGAAGTTAGGAGCTTCCAATGCATAAGCCAGACCATCATTGAGTCCGTTGAGGAAGCAATCTTGTTTCTTTTCATCAGTGTCCACATCACCAAGGGTGTAACAGGACAGCTATGTGAAACAAGCAACGTACTCGCTCACAGACATAGAACCCTGCTTCAAGTCTTGGAATTCTTTCTTCTTCAACTTGATCATGCCTTGAGGTACATGATGCAAACAGAATGGAGTCCTGAATTCCTGCCAATTGATGTTGTCGGGCTACTCGTGTGTATCAACATACGCATCCCACCAGTCAGCTGCAGGTCCCTCGAGTTGGTGCAAAGCAAACAATACTTTCTCCCTATTGTTGCATTGCACGACTTGAAGTTTCTTCTCTATTGTGTTGAGCCAGTAATCTACATCCATCGGCTAGACAAAATGTGAAAATGTTGGTGGCTTGATCCTCTGAAACTCGCCAAGCTTGTCATGTGGTTGAGGTTGTGGTGCATGTTGATGACCTTGGCCTTGATGCATGTTGGCAATTGTTTGTTGCATAGTCTGAAGCATTTGAGCTTGCAACATCAAGACTTGCTCCAAAGCCGGTGAGGGTGGCGGGTTGGCAGCATTGTTCTCATTGTTGTTGGCATCGTGGTTCCTTGTGTTGACCATTTGAAGAATTGGGGAGTTCATGAGATATGGGACAAGAAGAACAAGGTGAGAATGTAGAAACAGAGGGGTGAAGGCATGATAGAAAATAGACACAGTGGGATACCCCAACTAAGATTTATTAAGGAGCTTTATTTTTATTATTATTACTAAAGAGTGTGATTGTGAGACAAGCCCCACAACACACTACCACAATCATTACAAAGATCCAAATCAACATGTTTTCATGGAACCAACCACAACGGTCCTCACAATATGATACGATTATTACAAAGTGACTCAAAAAACTAGATGACCTTATGTCCTATTCTTATTGACTCGACACGACTCAAAGAATGCTATGCTTGAAGAAGATCTTTAATGCCTTGCTGAAGCTTTTGCGGCATAGTCTTGCATCAGCTGGAAGTAGAGGTTGCCGTGAGGGACAATGGACGACGTTTAGTCAGACTAACGTAGCACCTATGGATTTTTCTGACCTGTCTTCTGATTGTGCAACTCTTTAATCTTTTTTCTCTTGTACTCTATCCCAAGCTTGTAGATCTTCAATAGTTTGCGTATACTTCTCTTCTCTTCTTTTGACTTGCTTGTCATGGAGATCCTGATGGATTGCTTTGCATAGAGCTGTGAGAGTTTGTTGAGCAGCATCTTGGATTTTGTCATTGAATATGGCACTCGGAGTGGCATGATTAATCTAGCGGATTCCAAGAACACCAAAACTCAGGTGTTTCCCATAGAGAACCACCTGCACATACCGTACCGGTCCTCTTTCGTGGATCGGGCCCCATGTGCCAATCTGGAAAGGTGCATGGTTATAACCAACTGACTTGAGTAGTTCTGCCAATGTCTTAGGGAGGCCACTAGCACTCATTCCATCACAACATCGCTAAATAACCACTTGCTGAACTAGGAGGTGAGCCATCTACAAAATTTTGCAAAAAGATAAGAGAAGCACTTTATAAAAACAAAAAGGTAAGCAACAGAATAAAGTGGTAAAAGTAGATTTTGAACATAGGTTTTGTCAAAATACACTAAGGAGGAGGACTCTTCTAACTAAGCTAGCATTCCTACGATCAAAATGGCTCTGATACCATTCTATCACACCTAGTTTTTTTGGACAAAACCAGATGCTCATCGTATGTATGCCCAGGAACAATTTATCATACATACGACCAGAATTACAACATTTCATAATAACTAGTGCCCAAAAAGAGTACTTTATTACAAGAATATTATCTTAATACAAAAGTTTAAACTCAACTCTCTCAATAGAAGCATATCACACCACAGGCGCAGACAAGTGGAGAAAATGCCAGCTAGAACA
>VSTD030001135.1:0-13752 GCA_008808055.3 Sporobolus alterniflorus
AAATTGCCAATAGCTTCATGCTACACCTCAGATTTCCCAATCATCCATTATGCTAATGTCACTCTCCTAATAATGGAAGCCTGCCCAAGATAACTACTAGCCCTTAAAGCCATTCTGCATACTTTTGCTGATTTTACTGGTTTAAAAGTTAACTATGCTAAATCAAGTATGTTTCCAATCAACCTCTCTCAAGAGAAACTGGATCATCTTTCTACTACTTTCCAATGTAAAGCTGGAATTCTACCTTTCACCTATCTGGGACTGCCTCTGAGCCTCAACAAACCAACAATACAAGATTGTATGCCCCTAGTTGATAGAGTGGAAAGAAGATTAGTAAGCATCTCAATTCTTGTAAGCTAAGGAGGGAAATTGCAAATGGAGAACTATGTTCTCTCCTCACTTACAACTTTGAATATGTGCTCCATCAAGATTCCCCTAGAAATTTTGAAGCAAATAGACAAGTACCAAAGGCATTGGAGAGGAGGGGATATGAATGTTAAATGGCTTCCCCTTGCAGCCTGGAAAATGGTGATCAGGCCAACGCTAAGAGGAGGTTTATGAGTCATCAAGTTGAGTGTTCAGAATGATGCTCTGCTCATGAAGAATTTGGATGAATTCTACAATAAACAAGACCTGCCCTGGGTTAATCTAATCTGGTCAAATTATTAGAGAAATGGGAAAGTTCCAGGTGAAACTAGAAAGGGGTCCTTTTGGTGGAGAAGCATGTTGAAACATCTGACCACTTACAAAGGACTTGCTCAAGTTAAATATGGTGCTGGCGACACTATTCTGTTTTGGTCTGACTTATGGAATGGGAAAATATTACAAACGGATTATCCGCAACTCTTCTCCTTTGCCAAAAATTATAAGATCACAGTAAAGAGTGGTAAAATTAGATGAAATTCAGGATCTTTTTCATTGTCTACTCTCTGAGGAATATGAGCAGTATTGTTAACTAGACATTTATTTACTACTAATGCAACATGACAACTAGAGTGATTTTGTCTTATATTTTGTAACACCCTGTTTTCACAAAAGAATAAACCTTAGAAATTAAATAATTATGTTTGATGCATTCATGTCGCTGCATATTATATTTGTGCTGTTGGTTGCTCTTGTATTTTATGTGTTGAGTAGACATCATTTGAAGTTTAAATTTGATTTGAATTCAAATTAGTAAAAGATTTGAAAATTTAAAAGACAATTCCTTTTCCCTAAGCTGTTTTGGGCCAAAAGATTTTAGCCGGCCCATTCTGCCCTTGCCTTTTTACCCCGCACGAGGCCCAGCTAGCCTGCCACCATGGTCTAGCTAGACCGCTAGGCGCGCACCCGCCTCACCGGTCTGAACTGACTCGGTTGCATGGATCCAACCCGATATGATCCAGACCCGACCCGATGTCGAGTTCATACCCATCAAGACTATTCATTTAAATCGAGTTTATCCCCTTCTCAATTTCTTCTTATTCATTGTAATTTGAAGTCGACCTGGAGATAAGTTGGTTAGGATACCGAATCCTCTACACGTAGGTATGAAAACCCTTATAGATTGGATTTTTGCCCACAATTTGACGAGTGCGTCAAACCCTAGGTAGCCATTGAAATCGAATTTCCACTGCCTTTTGGAGCATCTGGACCAGCTTGGAGCAAGATGTCAACACCGATAGCTTCTCATCCATCAACATCAGCTAGGGTTGCACCGTAGAAGCCGCCATCGCATGCCATCCATGCTGATTGCAGCTTTCTCATGGTTAGTGTAATGGCATCACCACACTCCCGCAATACCGTAGGGCCAAACCATGCCGAACTTGGTGCCCCGTATCGTGAGCTATGCCTAGCTCCAGTGAGCCGCCACCGTGACCATGGTGCGCTGTTGCCTGTGCATCACCACCTCACCAGGGCCGCCCTCAGCTGTTCATGGCAAGATCATTGGCCCATATTAGATCAGGTGGTACCGATTCGATGGAACAGGTCTAGGTCATTGAGCATCAAGCCAACATCTACCATTTAATAAACTTTGTAGACCCCATGAGCTGGAGTTGTGGTCTCAGTCCATGGCTCCGTGGACCTATTCCATACACATTCTTATGGAAAAATAATTCAGTTATTTCAGAAAATAGCTGGATCCCTGTAATTTTGCAAAAACACACCTGATCTTTTCTGAAATTATGTTTTAGTCCCTAAAATTTTACATTTAGGCCCCTATTTAAGTTTTTTATAATTACAAATAGGTACCTGCCTTAATTAATCTTAGTTATTTTAATTACCTTTTTAATTTATTAACTTCAAACCTTCATAACTTCTTAACCGTAGCTCCCATTTAGGTAATTCTTGTGCTCATGGGTTCATAGCGACGAGTAGCATCTTTTGGTACTATTTTCTTAGTCATTTAGGATCGATGTTGTGGTTTGAGCAATGGTTATAATGGTGGAGATGGTTAATACAGTCATGGCATGTGGTGCTCGAATCAGCTAAGGACCAAATTTTAGGAGTAGACACCCCAGAACAACATGTGCCACCACGTGTCCGGTATGGAATGACTTGCTTACTAATTAGGAATACTATAGGTAGCGTGTCTTGCTCAGTTGAGTGGGGATTGACTTCATACTTTGTGAAACGCCTTACCTACATGGTGCAAGAGGGGCCTTTTGTTGGGGAAACCGTAGCACATCGAGCGGGGCCATTTGTTGGGGAAACGATAGGAAAGCATGACATACATCTATATTAGACCTTTGTAATGGCATGTAGTAATTTCTGGACCATGCACCAAAGGAAGTGTAAGAATGGCATAAATGAGGTTTTCTATAGACGCTTAGCTAGCGTTGAAATCACTACTCGTGGGTACAGGGCACTACCTTTGCGAAGTGTACAACTATCATGATAGCTGAGCTTGCGGTTACAAGTGGTCTGGGATCCTCTCTGTATTAGATAGTTTGGTTAGGTATGGTATTGTTTTGGTTTAGTCTTTGAGGAAACTTTGTGATCCCTTTGTTCACTTTGTGGATCATACTTTGTGAAATACTTTAATTCAAATTAATTGGGTAGTTTTATCCTACAACTTAAATTTAGTAAATACCTACTAATAATTCGAGAGTCAAGTTCAGGTGCATTTCTGCTTACAACCTTATTACAACTTTACCTTGTTATTATTACCTTGCATTTTATTCCTGCACTTGCTGAGTACTAACCATAAGTGTACTCAACCTTGCTATTTTTCCCCTGCTACTCAAACCTACTGTTGAAAAGCTGGTGATGGAGAATTATTTGACAAGGAGTTCTAGGCTTGCGCTTCCCCGGTTGCTTTCCTATGGCTATGGAGCCATCCTCTTTTCTGCTTTGCAAGACTCGCTTTAGTCTCTGATGGATAATATTTATGTAATAATTATACTTTACTCGTGACATTTGGTTATTTATGAACAGTTTATGGTTGTGTGTGTAATAAATGATCCTAGGCACACATGCAATGATTGCTTGGTTTTGTTAGCAAAATCGGGTATGACATATTTGGGGTAATGAGAAATACAAATCAGCAAAGCTTACAAATATTTGATGGGCTCACAGCAAACCCACCCAACATTTAGATGTCTTTGGAGCACATCATGTCAGCTCAAACATAAGGTCTTATTTTGGCTTCTCCTTCTTGATAGACTAAACACAAGGGGCTACTCGGAAGGAAAAACATGCAGCTGGAATCATACACATCTGATCTATGCCTTTTGCAGAAAGAAGAAAAACTTAGACACTTGTCTTTAAGATGCCCTTTTACTAAAAACTATTGGATGACAATTGGTGTAGTAGTTCCTAGTTGCCTGAGATCAGAGAGAGCCACAAGACACATCAAGAGGAATTTAGGCCTGCCATTTGCAATGAATATAATTATTATAATGTGCTGGAGTATCTGGATGGAAAGGAATGCTTGGATCTTCAATAATATTGCACCGTCGGTGGACAACTACAAAGCAAACCTTAAAAGGGATCTTCCTTTGGTGATCCATAGAACAAAAAAGGGTAAAAGAGAGACATGAAGATTTGGCTGCAATCTATACCTTAGTTTGGGTTTTGCTTCTGTCTTTTTCCCTGTACATAAACTTTTCCTTTTTAATATTTAATATAAAATCAGTAGGGGGTGACCCCTCCTGTTTCATAAAAAAAAGAAGAGGACCCTCTTCAATGAGTGATGGCATCCACTCTAGAAAAGGAATTATCACCGCCAGGTTTAGATGATGTTGCCAACTACTTCGTTCCAGTAGATGAGGAGGTAGAGTTTTGGAACCTGGAGCAAGAAGCCATGCGTGAAGCCTCTCATGCTGAGCTGAAATAGCTACACATGGATTGAAGTATGTCTTTCTCAATGGTGATCAAAACTCACCGGTGATTATTAGGGACAAGATCTCAAACGAAGAAACTCAGAAATTGGTCACTACACTAGAAAAGTATCGGCCAATCATTAGCTATTCCATTGCAGATCTCAAAGGGATTAATCCGAGCTTTTTTACCCATCAGATTCCCATGGAACAGGACCATAAGCAGGAGCATCAACGCAGACTGAATAATGCAATGAGGGAAGGAGTAAAGAAGGAGGTGCTTAAATTGCTACAGGCTTGAGTTATCTACAATGTTTCTGACAGTGAGTGGGTGAGTCCAGTCTAAGTGGTGCCATCGAAGGATGATAAGACGGTTGGCAAGAATGAGAAAAATGAACTAATTTCTCAGAGAATTGTCACTAGCTAGCGAATGTGCATTGATTATAGAAAACTCAACAAAACCACTAGGAAGGATCATTTCCTGCTACCCTTCATTGATGACATGCTAGAGAGGCTAGCTAACCACTCCTTCTACTACTTCGATGGCTACTCTGGGTATCATCAAATTTGATGAATGTCATTTGCATGTCCGTATGTCACTTTCGCCTAACGACGAATGTCATTTGGATTGTGCAATGCTAAAGCGTCATTCAGAGGTGCATGATGGTGATATTCTCTGTTTGATCAAAAAGATCATGGAAGTATTCATGGACAATTTCTCTGTCTATAGCAAAATGTTCAAGAATTGCTTAGAAAATCTTGACAAAGCGCCGAAGAGGTGCCATGTGTGACAGAACCCCCCTTGAAATTTAGGGGTTCATCACCTCAAGATCGATCAGGGGATTCTCGATGAAGTAAGAATGCACAAACACATATACAAAGCATACAAAGACATGATTAAAGTGGAAATTAAGTTATTACAACTTTGCTTAAGGTTTACAACGCATTGAAGCAACAAGTACTCGAAGAGATAGAACACTTACGGAAGTGTAACATTTTAGCGGTAGCGTATAACTCGACATCATAAGAGTATTCACCTTACCCTAGAGGTGAAAACCTTCTTCGACAACTCTACACCCACAATGGACCCCAATACGGGATCCAGTTCTCAGAAACCTAGACTGCCCATGCTAGCCATTAGTGGCATCGCCAGAAGAGAGAGAAGGAGAAACCCACACACAAAAAGTTATAAATCAAAGCTTGAGCGACTACGCTCAGCTAGTCTGACCCGACATGACCAAGCGGTCAACTTCTACACATGCCAAGGCTTCAAGTGGTAAATGATTCATAATCCTACAACAACAGGCTTTAAACACTTTTAATCAAGTTTTAGCCAAGTTAAAGTGATTTGAATCATAGGTTTGCAACCTATGCTAAGCTTGCAAGTATAATCAATCAACTTGTGATATAAATAATTCTTATTATCAACATCAATCTCAATAACATGTGAATCATAAATGATGTTTGATTACTATGTTTGGGTGTGGCGGCAAGTCATCACTCATATCCGAGAGTCTCACAGAAATTTGAATCAATATACACCTCACAAGGGAAAACTTGATAACACGATGTACACACTAACTCCAGGACCTTACGTACGACTACCTTTCGCTAAGTCGCTCCAAGGTCGAAATCGCTCCTCTACACTCAGGATGAAATCTTGGTTCCACAGTGATCGGCCGGCCTTGTTGTCATCCTAGGCTTCCTCATTCTCCCTCCAACAACCACCATACAGTAGCGGTTATGGTTTGACCAAGAAGTTACATAAGCTACTAGGTTTACGGGACCACATAAATCTCGCATGCATCAGTACATAATCGATACTTGCTCATCGAGGCCCAACATGATGAAGTCCTTAATTGAGCTAGCTGAGGGCTACCACCGCGGAGCCCCAAATATCTTCTTATCCGCACTCTCCCATCCCATCCGGTGATACTCCACTTGTAGTCCCTTCGTGTCAAGGTAATATATCTCGAGTATCCTGGGCCACCAGTTACGACCCAAAATTCTAGATACAATCGGTTCCTTCCAGCGGCAAATGACTGGGGAACCATACACCCCATACCAAGAGATGGCCCCACCACTCCTGGCTGAAGACGAAAGGCCACCAACCTAAAAACAACTAATCTTGGGAATGAACCATGCCATCACTTCTCCACCTTACACCTAAGAGTGGGCAGACGAGAATTCACCAGATGTCTGCCCCTCCCATTGGCGCAGGGCAGGGACCCGACCCCCGTTCAAATGTGCCCAGGGGCTTCCCACAGCGGATAAGTATCACCCGCTCCAGGCCTCAGGAAGTCACGGCCTTAGGCACCTGGTACAAAGGGATGCAGCCATAGGAACCCACAAATGTCTGACAGTATGTACTCGAGTGTGGAGTCCATCCTATCACTGCCTGACATAGCTAGACTGGGAGTACACGCCTAAATGCCTTGATGACTCTGCTATGGGATAAGCTTCCCCTGGTAGAAATGATTTACCATGTGTAAGTTTTAGTAGGGCAGGTATCGAAGCGAATAAACTCTCCATCAAATATCTATGCCCGGGGAGCATCACATCCCCCAAAAGTCGTCACCGCATACCACAATGACAAGACAAGATAGTGCATGGCAGCAGGCCCTGTCTCCTCGCTTGGTAGCTATTAACCTAGGCTGGTGCAGAGAGTACGCTAGCCCATCCACGTCAAACCCCCACATGGGCAGGCATAACCGCCAAGTAAAGCCGCGTCATGAAGCTACCTTTCTAAGAATTATCCCGAACATTGTCCACCGCAACGCCTAGAACACTGGGAGCTGAAGAGAACACTCAGGAGCCCAGAAGAAGGATGAGGAAGCCCCAACTGACCTTAATAAACCAACCATCTCAAGCCTGGGCCCCACTAGTGATCTAAATCTGCTCACGGATGTAAAAGTAATTAGTTCATAGTTATCCGACCGCCTCATGGTATATAAAAGGATTCTTGCCCTTTAGGTAGGGGGTACAAGATCATTTCCCCCTTTCACTACGCGGACTTCTTGAGCTCTCTGCTCACCCCATTGTGACCACCGTTCATCTTCAATATCAAACCAGTGGACGTAGGGTAATTTGTCAGTGCTTTTTGCACCAGCAAGATATAGGGTGGTCAAGATTGAGTGTTCCTATTCCATGGTGGTCTTGTGAACTATGAAGAACTACAAACCACACCAATGTTTATCTTGCTTCAGGCCCGTGCTACAAGGTAATAGCCCTACGTCCAGCATTGTTTTTATTGAAGAAGATGAACAATGTTACTATGGGGTGAGCTGAGAGCTCAAGAAGTTCACTAAGAGAAAGGGGGAAATGTTCTTGTGTCCGCCTGTCTGAATGGTAGGGGTCATTTTATAGTCAGGGGGCGGCTGGATAACTACAAGCTAATTATTTCTACATCCACGATGGGATTTGCATGACCAGTGGGTCCAGACTTGAGATGGTTGGTTCACCGAGGTCGGTTGGAGGATTCCACGGTGTTCAGGCTTATTCTAGAGTATTCTTGGCAATGAGGTGGATGATGCTTACGAAGGTTCTAGGGGATGCTACTTTGTGGGACTGGCTTTGCTTCACCGCTATGTTTCTATGGTTGTTCAGATAAGGGGGCAAGGTGCCCTTCCTGGCTCCATCTTGTCCCACCACGTGAGAATTGTCAGTGACGCTTTGGTGGGGGGCAACCCCTAACCTTGGATGCTTGTGAACGTATTGACTGCATGAGTACCTGCATCACAGACTTTTACACAGCATATGTGACCTTTTACCATGGAATGTTTATCCTATGTGGGGGTTATTATAGCACATATATGTGCATCCTTGATCAAGTTACCATTACGGACAGTGATGGGATGGGTCCCTGAAATCAAGTTTATGCTGTCGGGTGTCCTTGGGCTTCTACCGCCATGGTGCATCATTGTTAGGTAATGAGTGCTCACATGCAAGAGGTCACGGTGCTCTCCATGCTTATCCGAAGAATGGAAGCCCCTAAGTGGGATGGTTGGACGCTTGGGTCCCTCCTGGTTTGGGGAAAACGAGAAAACGAGCGGGTTGGTTTGGTGGTGTCACCCGTTCTGTTCAGCATTGTGATGTGATATCAACATTGCGAGTTACTCTAGGGATTAGTTTTTTAGGTGGGTGGCCCCTCCTCTTCAGCCTGGAGTGGTGGGGCATTTATACGGTACGGGTTGTGTGGTTCCCCAGCCGTTTGCCACAGGAGGGAGTCGACCATATTCGTATCCATAGGCCATAATCGACTTCTCGTGGTACTGGGCTAATTTATCCTGACAGTAGCCTCCGTGCCTTCCATTTGAACGGGTGAAAAAATGTCCCCTCAACGGGAGGCAGAATAGGTGCTCACATGCTACCGTGGGCACTTCCACAGGATTCGATGGTGAGGTTTGTGGGGCTAAAGCCTCCATAATTTAGACCTGGAATCCCATGGTGGTGCCCACCGTGTAGTCCCTAAGGCTGCATCTAAGATAAAACCTCAGGCGGAGGCTAAGTTGCATATGTACTATTTATTTTAAGACTGACAACTTTGATGTAGCCCCGCGGTACCATCTGGGTTGTCAAATTGTGGTGCTGCATTTGTACTAACCTCATCCTCAACTATGGGGCCTTGCTAGATGGCGTGGTCCCCAAGCTCACGAGCTGGCTAACGGTCCGAGACTGAGCACCGCAGTTCCATGTTAGGATCTGAGTGGAGCCTGGATCACTCTTGGGGGGATGAGAGCTAGCTCGGGCAAGTCCCTCTCCATAGGATCAGACAGGCTCTAATGCCTCCCCGATCAAATCCGGATTGGGTGGTTTCATGCGTCTTTCCTGGATAATCCACACAGAAAATCCGAACGGCTCGATGCCAGCCCACACGAAGGGGCGTGACAGAAAACTCCCATTTGGGACTCAGATATGGAGCTTGAGGATGTCGGGTCCCCTCGATCGGGCACCAAATGCGCCAGCTGCTGGCCACCTTTGTGTTTCTTAATCCCTCACTCTGGGAAGCTCTAACCCATCTAGCAGTTTTGCCTTCAAATCCTGAGCTGTTAGCAGGCCCCCCAACCATTGAGGGGCCCATTGGAGATATGGCTCATGTAACCTTTGTTGGTGCAGCTGGCGTGATGTGCAAGGGGTAGGGGAGGCAGGTAAACTTAGTTTATCAGGCCCCTTACAACGTCTGAGAGGGCCCAGTTGCTTGACCACCAACGTTGTGGGGTTCAGAGCTGGCAGTCACGCTTGCACACCCATATATCCTTATGCCCCATCCGCCATTCTCTCCTCACTTCCTTCCCTGTGACTGGACAAAAAGGAAAAGAGGGGCGAAAAAGGAGAGAGTGAAAAAGAAAAGGGAAATAGGAAGAAACACCAGGGTCCTATAGGTGCTGCCCTTCCTTCCTCATTATGTCATGGAGAAGTAGGACTGGACTTCTTCCAGTGTTACGCTGAGCCATCTACAAAAACTCTTGAAGCATGGGTTTATGTGGGTGGCAGAGCTCGAGGCCTGTCAGGTGCCAGAGGACCCCACATTCCCCATGCCTACAGATGGATACGTGGTGTCCTTTTATGGCTTTCTACGAGTGGGGATTCGGCGTGCCTCCGCACCAGTTCATCCACTTAATCCTGTAGTATTACGGCCTGGAGCTTCACTACCTAACTCCCTCGGGAGTCCTGCACATAGCTTCCTTCATGACCCTATGTGAAGCCTACCTAGGGATCGACCCTGATCTTGATCTGTGGAAGTACTTCTTTCACATCTGTCATCTGCAAGATTCTGAAGCATAGCTGATGATCTCTGGGGAAGTGGTCATTCATGTCAAGTCAGGGCATGGAGTAGATCCTTACCATGAGATCCCGATGCCTAGGTTGATGAAGGGGTGGCAAAAGAAATGGTTTTACCTGAAAAATGATGTTTCCGCCCCGCTCCCTATGTTTACAAGTGGTCGCCCCATTCCCCTGCCTTCCTGGTGGAGGCGTCGGCCAGGAAGGACCTTAGCAAAATAAAACCTTTGCGTGAGCACCTTCAACAGCTGCAGCAAGAGGGGATGACCGGGATTCACCTTATGTGGATGTTCTTCATCCTTTGGATCCAACCACTTTGGAGGAGGAGGACCAAGATGTGGGCGTATCCGGGGTCCCGCTGCCCCGACCATCCTTCCCCTGAAAAGTTGTGTGTGGTGGAGGTGGAAGCCTAGGTCCATAAGGTCCTAGACTATATGGTCCTTCCATCCCCTGGCACCAGCCTCGACCCCTTATGAAGAGGGATCCCTAGTGTTAATACTCTAGGTCCCATTTCTGTCGCTTTCTTGATTCCCTCTTTTCACAGAGCTCATGATCTTGGACAGAGTCTCAGGGATCATCATGGTGAGTCATGGGACACCGATCCACCCCTGGATGCCTTGGGGTGGGAGGCAAGACATGCCTCCATTGGTGCTGCGCGGGCACATGAGGAGAGGGAGATAGATTGACGCCCGGTGAGTCAGGAGGTGAAGAAACGGGGGATGGAGGTCCCTACTAGATCTATGTCCTCTATTGAGGTGGAGACAGAGTGGGGGAGAGGGGGTGACTCTGCGTGCGGTCTCCTCTTGGCCTCGAGGCACGTCTTCCTTTTTTATTGGGCCCTCGATCGATGAACACCAATGGAAACACCCTCGAGTGAAGGGCAGGCCACCTTCAGGTCTATCCGAGCAACCTTCTCCCACATAGGTGACTCTTGACCATAGGGGGTTGAGGATCTTTTTGTAGGTGTAGGTGAAAGGGAGATGGGCTTGACTCCTCTCCGTGATGCCCAGCAGGTTCTAGAAATGCCGGCCGCCGTGGCCACGGTATCCTCATCCTCCTTCGGGGAAACGGTCCTCTCCCCATGAAGGTCCTCTGCATGGGCTGCCTACCGCCATCTACCCGGTACGTGCATGTGGAATGTCATGAGCCTTTTTCATAGCTTCTCACCTCTTGTGTCTGAGCTTGGAATTCGACGGCTCTTGAGCAGGAAATGTACTTTGGGGCTATAAACTTTTGTTGGTCAGTGGCCCGACCAGAGCCCCCGACACCTTCATCTTCAAGCGAGGCTACATAGGTCGAGGCTTCGAGGGTGGGCCACAAGGAGGGAACAGTGTCAGAGGCACTGGCATGGGGGAACACGGTGGAAATGTCTGGCTTGATGGGGGTGATAAGCGCCATCTTGTCCCTACACACCGGTGGTGGTCAGGCAAATGAGGCAATGCCTCGTTCTGTAGGTGTGTCTGGCTGAGCTGCCTTAACCTTCAGGTCTTCGAGGGTTCCTGACTCCAGCCCATCCTAGAAGGCCACCGTGGTTGACACACTATCCGCTCCCAGGTATTCCGATGTCGTGGCCTTGGGAAATAAGGGGTTGGGTTGCTGGATTTCTCCCGAGCGCCCCTCTTGCCTGTCGGCTGAGGGCAAGTGGCAAGGGGCATGGAGCTAGCATGCTCGCAGGTTGCGACCGTGTGCCAGCTACTATGGGAAATGCTAGCCATGGTTGGTCGGGATGTTCTGCAACCAACCCGGGTCCGTCTAAAGATGGGAAGGAAATGAAGCCTCTCTGTCTGACTTTTTTTGGTTCTTCCAGTTCTCATTAACACTGCCCCTTCTCTGATTTTTTGTGCAGCACCTGGCTTGGGACGCGGCCGAGGTGGTAGAGCTTCGGGAGGAGGTGACTCGGGCGCAGCCAGCTGCTGTAATGGTGAGGGTCTGCGCTACGCAGGCAGAGGGGATGGCCTAGGAGAATACTGTGCTGCTAGCGACTGCCCACGGTGAAGGTATTGAAGTGACCCAGGGGGTCTCTATTTTGGGAGATGAGCTTGTGGCCGCTCGCTGGGCTTTAGATGTAGACGAAGAGAAGGTTTTGAGCCTAGCAGCCAAAGCAGCCATAGCCGATCAACAACGGAAGGCTACATAGGAACAGTGCGAGCGCCTGGTTCACAAGCACACCCTCCTGAGCCTCTGGGATTCTGAGCTATGTATCACCATAACCGGCGCTTTGCCGTTGGCACCCCTGCATGAGGGGGTGCGCTCTGGGTGATAGTGTCTCTGGCCGCTCAGTCCATCCTCGGGCATTTGCCCATTGATGCATCCCAAGTGGGTGTTGTAAGAGAGATGGCCGTCTAGTTTTGTGAGTGAGCAGAGTGGTGCTCACGTCTTGAACCGGTAGTTTGGCGGTCTGCGACCTTGTCCTCGGACCGGTGGATGGCCAGGCCCACCGGGGTGCTCGTCTGGAGGAGGCTGCTATGCGATTGAGGGTGATGTGAGATGAGTAGGGAGCCCTTCTAGGTTTGGCCACCAGGGTGCGTTGCCCTGCGCTAGGGGTAGGGGGGTTATGACGTGCCTCCCCTAGCAGTGGCGTTGTCCTCATCCTTATCTTTAGAGCTGACCAAGAGTCGGTTTGATGCATTGGCCACCAATGGGGTTCAGTGGGGGGCCCAACTGGCACTAACTGCAGTCCTGTTATACTTCCCCGAGCTGGAGGTTGAGTTGTTAAGGCTGGGATTCAGGTACAACACTGACCTGATGTGTGATGAGATGGAAGTTCTCTGGACCGTAACACGCTGGACCTCAGAGTCACTATCATCAAGGGTTCCACTGTCAGCCACTCGCGGCCCTCTTGACGGTGCCGGAGAGGAGTAGTGTCGATAGTCCGGGGGGGCCTTTTCTTTCTTTTTTCTATGTATTATTTTCCCGTGGACCACGGAATTCGAATTAATGAGTGCTGGAAAACAATCCGAGAAAGATTTGATCTGAACATTACTCTTGCATTGTGATCTCTTCCTCAGTGGATCATACTCCCAGTAGCCCCCGAGTGTAGGGATATGGTCGGGTGTGGCTTACCCTATCATGTCACTTGTTCTCTTATTAAATTTGTACAGAGATAAGGAAATGTGCGTTACCGTGGGAGATGTAGGTGATTTTTTCTTATCTGACTCATGCCTCTTGCTTTTCTTCTGTTGTCGTCATGTCGTGGGGTCGTGGGTGCACCAGTTTGCCTTCTCCGGGAGACGAGGTGCCTAGCGCTAGGGCGCATGGCTGATCGGCGGGACAAGGCTCTACTGTCAGCAAGTGTGGCGCTAATTACTGATCTAACAGGTTGTTCGTGTCCCTTGGCCTGCCACACACGATCTCGTGCATGGTTTATGAATGGCCACCGCTTTAACTTTCCCTAGGATATAAGTTGCAGAGTACCGAGCCTCGGTTCTTCCATCCAGTTCTTGTGTCATCTTCCTCTGCTTAGGACTAGTAGTGCTTCTCCCTGCCCTCTCCGCTCCTGCAACTCAAACACTCTCATTGGAGAAATGGCTCATGGTGGTGATCGTGAGAAGCATCCCCACGATGAGGGCACTAGCCACGAGCCGCCCCTACCCCCCTCCCCCCCCCCTCGGAGGCTAACGGTGCCGGGCGATCACTGGGTGAATGCGGCGAGGAGGTAAGCATCTGGCTG